>APFE030574038.1:73420-90848 GCA_000404065.3 Pinus taeda | reverse complement strand
TTTTCACGCATTTCACATTTTTCATGTAGCAAGGTCCATCGAAAGTATGTAACATGGGTACTCCTTAGACGAGGAATTAAATTTCACTCCAATGACTTATCCCATTCAAAATTTGAGTAAAATCGTAGGGAGATAAGTTGAAATAGTAGTTTTTTTCTTTTCTTCCTCTAAAATTTGATGATGTAATCTAATCTTATTTTATTAATTCCACTATTGTTTTAAAATATTCCTTAGGAGCCTTGTTTTAGACCTCAAAATTCCTCTAATGGAACATGTGTTCCAACATGATCATTGGCATATATAATGAATTTATACATTAGCAAACTTGGATTTTAGTTAGTAAAATTACCTTTATGATAATGAGTATCATATGTTGTAGAAAATGTTTGTATCTTTAGGATGGAATGATCATTGTTTCACTGCACTTAATTACAATTCCTGGCATGCATTTATTTGAGTCATACAATCCCTGCCTTTTACCGTATAAAATCAATCCAATTTGGAGTACTCATATATTGCAAAAATTTAATGAGGATGATTTGTTGTCCACCCAAATTTAATGAGAATCTACTTCATGCTATGTGGAGAGTCATGTTCACCACACATTTCAAAGCTATCTTAGGTCATGTATAAATAGGAAGAGACTTTTAATTTGTAAATCATAAACATTGGTGACAAGAAGGAGTTCATTCTCTTTTACCTTTTCTTTTTTCTTGTTTGGAATTCTACTACTATTGAGGAAGAGTAGCATTTTTGTGGAATTGATGCTTATGATGATTAAATTTTCTAGTTTACAAGGAACTATGTGTTTTTATGTGATTTCTTTTAAGTTTTCATATTTTAATATTTGTTTAACATTGAAATGTTATGTATTTTTTGAGGTATTATCATGGCATGTTAGCACCTGGGTAGATCTTAAATATTGAATGCTAGTAGAAAGGCCTTAGTTGATAGTGAATCCCACAAGTTCCTTCACTATCTTAAATCCTAGAATTTTAGTCACCATTTTCATGTGTGTTGGGAATTCTTATTCAAGACTTTTCTAATCGATGAGTGGCATTGAAACCCTAGATCTACCCAGACTTCAATTCCAAACAAGAAATAAGAACTAGTCCTATTTGTCTCCATTCTCCTTACCTATCTATCTTCAAACCCTAACTAGGTCACTCAACCTAATCTTAAACTTAAAACCATAAAAAATATGTACAATATAGAAAAACCATAAAATATACCTTGCAAACCCTATGCACTACATTTTTATCTATCCCTTGGCAACATTTAAACCTAATTACTACTAAAATAAGGTCATCCAACCTTACTTAATTATAGGGTTTTAACCAAGAAACTAAAAGTTTCAACTATGAAAATTCAAATTTGATTTTTCTTAGTCCATCCCTTGTTCCCAAACATTTTGTGTGCATTTATTTGAGACACACAAACCCTGCCTTTTTCCCTATGAAATCCATGCAACTTGGTGTATTCTTGAACAATGGAAATATACATGTGAAAAGAATTAAAAACATTGAATTGTATTAATTTTACCTATGATAAAAAAATACTCTCTAAGTTGAATCATTTAATTTGGCTTTGAAATGAAGGTTGAACGTGGATTTGTGTGAAGGAGGCCAAAATTGACTTGCTTAACTAAAATGCTCACCCAAGCTTCATTTAGTGGCCAATATAATTGATTAATGTAGATTGTTTATTTAATAATTTTACACACTTTTACATTGTTATATCCTTACTTTGAGCTTAAATATTTATACTTCAGATTTCATACAACTTTTTAAGTTCTGCTTCAACTTGCCTTATGTGAAAGTTGTGTACAAGTGGGAAACATAGTTATGTAGGATATTTGTAAAAAATGATGCAAGGTTATATCCTAAGGTTAGGAAGTTTCCAATCATGTCCTATTTCAAATTTCATTACCAATACTATAATTGGTTTGTCTTGGGAGTGCATATTTGTTCCGACTATGATCATTGACATATATAATCATTGCTATACTTGGATTTCACTGTATGACAGTTCCTTTATGAAAATGAATATGATATGTTGCATAAAATGGTTTTATATTTAGGTTGGAATGATCATTATCGCACAATAAATTAAGTATAGGTCCTAGCCTATATTTATTTGAAGCACACAAATCTTCACTTTAACCCTACGAAATCGGTCGAATTTGGCATATTCCTACACACTATATTCTTTGTGTGCAAAATTAGTATTAATTATGTGTATAAAATACTCTCCAATATGAATCATTCAATTTGTACAGTAATGAAGGTTAGGCATGCATTTTTGTGAAGTAAGCCAAAATTGCATTGCTTAACTAAAATGCATGCTAAGGCTTCATTTGTTGGCAAGTTTGATTGATTCAAATTATAAACTATTTACTTAACTACTTTATATGCTTTTTAATTATTATATGTTTGATTTGATCCTAAATAATGTTGCTTCAGATTTCATACAACATTCCAAGATTTGTTTCAACTTGCGTTATGTCAAATTTATGCATAGGTTTTTCTTCAACTTGTTGTTGGGTAAAATAATTGTCCTTTTAATTCAAAGCAATAGTTCCAACTTTTCAAATTAATTATCAATCTCATTATGGTTTGTTATTGCAAGGTTGTTACACAAAATATATGCAATAAATGACGGCTAGTGCTAATGAATGTCAAACTCGATCATTATAATCACACTTTCAGTAACTCAACACTTTAGTTGTTACACTCTCAAACCTTGTTCACACTCTCAAGAAATAAACACACAAAGCGAAATAAAACCACTATGTCACATTGTCACTCTTATTGAGAAAATAACAACACTCATGGAAACCATTCTGTAAAAAAATGTTGAAATACAAATTCAAATGAAATGAACACCATCAAATTGTAACAATAATTAAATATCGTTCACACTAACAAAGGGACCGGTCCAAGACCTATGATGTTACAGAATACATAGGTTATAAATCTGCAACCATTAAAGCATCAACAAGACTAATAATAACATCAAGAACAATCACGCATGAATTATAACTAAGGGGAACTAAATCAAACAACTACAATACCTTCTAACTAGTGAGCCCTACTAAGAATTAGGACCCTTCCTTCCTAACAATGGTTGGTACATTACATGACACACAAGCTAGTCAATAGAAACGTATGGTGTGACAAATTATTGAGATTTCAGTAATGAAACATATAGGATTACAATGTTGGTTCTCTCCTACTCTATCATTATCTATATATTTATATATATTTATCTCGTGCACACTGAGAGTACACCTCTTTATAATTTCAAATTGCAATGATAAGATCATAGTGAGAATCTCTGTATTCTCATGTGAACTAATTTCATAACACATAATTAGCAATTTGATAGCAATTTCCAAGGTTAGGACAAAGTTGTAATAGTTTTTCCAAGTTACAATAATTATCAATAGAAAATCCTAACTATTTCAGTTGTGTTGTCCATAGACTTCTCCTTTGATAGCTGAACTATTTTTTGACCAAATTCTTTCCAAATTGATCTTCATAACTAATTGAAGGAGGTTAGCATGTCGAGAAAAGTTCTTTATGTGTAACAACAACGCTCAATGAGTCATTGTCCTTTCCTTGGCAAAGCAAAACTAGAAAGTGTAATCTTGCAAAAGCATCTCAATGGACCCAAAACCCTGTAACAATCCAATTGTCAGTTTGACAAGAAAAAGAGCCTAAAATAATAATTCTCATACCAAATTACAAGTAGAATTGGATCCTAAGGATAACATATAAAAATAGACATACCTAGGTTGATATTATTTGTTACAGTGGCATAGTATGGTCTTGAGAATTAAAAAAGGTAAAGAAAAGGTAGGAAAATGAGTGCTAAAAGATGCTAATTTCATGTCTCGACATCTACCCCCAACTTAAGTATCTGCATGTCCATATCTCCATGATTTCATGTCCCAACATCTCTATCCCACTATGCTTTAACTGCTAGTTCTTATGTAATAACATCTTCTGTAGGTTCTTGTGGAACAACATTTTGGAATTCTTCATCTTACTCTCCATCTTGAATTCCAACTAAAATAATGGTTTTCCTTTCACAATCTGCGTCCTCCAACACTTCTTTACATCTATCACATAATCTAAATTAAACTACTTCTCTCGGGGTTTCTAATCAATTTTGTTTTCTAGATTGAATTTGTCCTTCATCGATGGTAAGTTGTTTCCTTAAATTCTTATTTTCCCGTTTCAATTTATTAATTTGCTCAATAAGGAGGTCAAGTTCAAACTTATCTAGTAGAGAGGCATCTTCTTGTTCCTTTTCAGCTCTTCCTCTTTCTATTATTCCTTAGGTCCCTTTTGATTCAGGTGGAACAACATGAACTTTAGGTGTTCGGGTATGTTCTCTTACAAATTATTCATTATTCCTTAGACTCCTTTGATTATGATGTATTAGTGCATTCCTCATATATTGGGATAGCTGATGGTGTAACAGTTACCCACGCTCTCGTCTTAAGATTCTTTCCACCTAATAACTTCTTCAATTTCCTCTTTTTCACTACAGTTTGTATATAATCAGTTCATATAATAATATTTACAAGAAAAATGTTTGACAAAAAAAAATATTACATAAAAATTCCCAAATCCTATCTACAACTTCCCCTCAAACATCAAACAATCTATGTTTAACTTCTCTCTTATTTTACATTAAAATATATTAATAAAAATAAAATTTTTATATTAATATATTCTCAAAAGACACATTTCTATTGCAATATTATAAATCTTAATTAATATTACTGAATTTGAAGATTAAAAAATATACATATACGAAATTTGAAAGATTAAAAAAAATAATACATATTACGAAATTTGAAGATTAAAAAAATAATTACCTGTGGACAAACTATTAATGTGAAATGATGTAACACGATTTATTATTGGATGCGAACATCTTAAATTGAATTATAGGCTATAAGCAATACACATCTCTATATGTGCCGCACACTATTTTTGTTTTACATAAACCGTAACACATTCTTCATGACTCCACCATGTGAACATTGTCTCTATATGCACTTTATATTATTTGTCTCAATCATATCACCAAGTTTAATGAACTTTGGGTTAAAAGTCCCTCTCTAATCTAGTCACATTTAAAGTTCTATACGACTATAAATCATTTATTGCATTGATATTAAAATGCAATGGTAGCAGCAATGCAATGCATGTTTCATGTTACCTTTTGTGCTGCTCTTCCCTTTCAAACTTTGTCTCATGTTCAAGTCACGGGTTTGTTTTATGTACACCTTCATGACTTGTTTATGCCCTTCATCACCTTTTTAAACCTTATTTTATTCACCCACAAAACTTTTCGCATGGATTTGATTTTAGGGGGTCGATGTATAAGGTGTTTTTTTAAATGGTGGTGTTTGGAAGTTATTTTTGTTGTGATACAAATTGTGGCAATACATGTGAACTGCAATTTATTTTTTAATGTAGTAAATTATACAAACAACATTATATGTTTCGTTTTTAATATCGAGAATTGGTTTTTGAGGATTTGATTAATTTGATGTTATGTTTTTCAATGCATAAAGAATAGAAAAGTTTTCAAGTCCCAAAGAATTTATGATAAGTTTTATTTTGGAGATGAAAATTTACTTTGAATAATATTTGCAATTATGTGATGAAAATTCACTTTGAATAATATTTGCAATTATGTGCCGGGGCATTTTTATTAGAAGTTCGTAATTATGTGATGAAAATTCACTTTGAATAATATTTGCAATTATGTGCTGGGGCACTTTTATTAGAAGTTCGGACCCATTTTGGCCATTGTTTTTCCCAATTAGTTTTCGTCTAACTTCCTTGCAATCTATTTTATACAGGTTTTTAAGATGTCCATTAAACCTAGTGTTTATTTCATCAATAATTAATTCTTTTTTTTGAAGTATCAATTAAAAAAATAGTATAGATCTATTTTAAATACAAATTTAACATAAGATGAAAGGATCCAATCTTTTCATGTACAAATTTAAATGTATACGAGTTTATATTATTTAAATGTTTTGTATAGTTAAAATTTCAATTTTGATAACGAACAAACAAAGTTACACATCATGGAACAATTGGTATAGGGCATATAGGTGTGAAGGTGGGTAGTTGGTAAGAGTAAAAAGTAAAGGCACATCATGGAACAATTGGTATAGGGGATATAGGTGTGAAGGTGGGTAGTTTCTAAGAGTAAAAGGTAAAGGCTAGGTTACACATCATGGAACAATTGATATAGGGTATATATATGTGTGATGGTGAGTAGTTGGTAAGAGTAAAAGGTAAAGGCACATCATGAAATAGTTGGTATAGGGCATATAGGTGTGAAGGTGGGTAGTTGGTAAGAGTAAAAGGTAAAGGCTAGGTTATAAGTGCTCCTCTCGCTACCCCTACCAAAAAAGTATTTCTGCCTAAAAGGCCAAGTTGGGGCATCCATAACAAAACAAAAGTAAAATAATGGTGAAAAGTTTAATATGGTGCCATACGAACAAAGCAAGATTTAAACAAATGTGAGAAAAAAAAATATTAATTGTAAAATAAATCTCTAAACTCAATTAAAAAATATCAAAATAACCTTATATCTTACGACCTAAATAATATCATACAATAATTTTATAATAAAAAATTAATAATAAATCAAAACTAAAAAAACATTACAAATATTGTAAATATAAAATAACCACTTCATTACAAAAAACTCAACAAAACTATTTCAATAAACATAACCACAATCTGAACAAACTCAAAAAACTATTTCAATAATCGTAACCACAACATGAGATGCTTCACAATAAAAAACAATAATCATAGCCACAACTTAAACAAACTCAACAAAACTATTTCAATAATCATAACAACTATTTCAACAATCATAACCACAACCTCTACAAACTCAAAAAACTATTACAATAATCGTAACCACAACATGAAGCACTTCAAAAACAAAAAATCAATAAACAAAAACAAATCGTTATCACAAAATCGTGATCACAATGTAAATTAATAAATTGGATTAAATTTTAAAATAAATAAATAAACCAACCAATCACTCTATACAACTAAAAGGATACCGAGACTTTGGCAAGATCATAAGAAAATTTTCGTTTTCACCAAAACTATGAATTTGAAAGATGCTTCTCAATTTTAACTTATCTACACCTCGTCATATTGCAGATACTCTTGACTTTGATTTTAAGAATAAATTTTCCCATTCGTACATAAATCAACATTAAAAGATGATTCATGCAAATAGGTGAGAGATGATGTTTAAAGTGTATTACTTATTTAGATATGCTCTAGTTTAGGTTAGGAAGGTGTTTTATTATTCAAAAATTCATTAAATGAACTCTTGATTTATATATGATTCCATAAAATTATATGGTTTATTATGCAACTAACCCATAAAAATTATATGGTTTATTATGCAACCCACTCATATTATTAGATAAAAATGAATGTAATTATTAAATTTTATATAATTAAAATTTTATTAAATAATATGTTAATTTTTAAGTAAATATTAAAACAATCGATAAACATTTATAGGTATTCAAAATAAGTATTAATTGATTTAAATGTCAACCAAATTAATATTGATTAATCCAAAAAATATGTATTTCAAATCTGGATCACAAAAAACTTAGATCTAACGCTTATAATACATTTCATATTGTCAAAATTAAAAAAAACAAAACATAATATAGTATTACTTTATTAAATTATTATTATTACTTATAAAAATTTATATATATATATATATATATATAATATATAAAAGATTATTTACCAAAAAATTTACATTAATTTTCTATTTGATTTTGATATAAATCGCTTTGTTACCTATTATGGTCATAAAAAGGACTTACTAATACTACATCCAAAAAAAATCCTCAATTATATTACAAATATTCAAATGACTTTTCTGAATATATACAATTAATTAAAAGAGAAAAAATGTCATAATCTTTCAAAATAATTTTAAACCTTGTAAAAAAAAAATTCTAAATATTTCACATAAAAATCTATTTAATAATTATTAATAATTAAGGATCACTCCCGCCGTGAAATAATTAATGCATGCGATCGGAGAGGAGGGTGGAGCGGCATGTCAGATCTTCAGACGGTAAACATTAAACAAGGAATGATGGCAAGGAGAGGCAACATCCCGGCTAATAATTCGCGGCATTGCATCGCCGATATAGTGGCATAATTTAATGATAGAAAAGCTATAAGGACCCAGACAGGCAGGGAAAGGCGGCAATTTTGTTTCTTTCCAATTTAGAGCGCAGAGGTCAGGACAGTAGCGAAACAGCGAGACAGGAAAATTTTTCACCGGTACCAGAACATACCCCGTGGTAGTACTAGAGATAGCATGGAGACCAGGATGAAGTCTAGGGTGGCGGAGGAGCTGAATATTGCAGCTGACAAGAACAGGGAAAGGAAAGGCAAGGCTGCTGCGAAAGAGGAGTTCCCGGCAGAAATTTTTGAGATTGAGGACGATTCTGAGGACGTAGATCCCTGTCGCGAAGCCTATAGGAAGTATAAAGCCCAGGAAAGATCTACAGGCGCTAGGAACTAGCAGTTGAAAGAAGATCAGCCAGCATCGCAGGAGGAACGCGTAAGAAGATATGGCAGGAGGAGAAATGATAAGGGATCGGGAAGCAGGACGGACACGGATGGTGTGAGGGGTCAGAGGCAGAGCAGGATTGCAGGTGAAAAAAGCGAGAATTCCAAGCAGGAAGCGGCACCAGCAAAAAAAACAAGGAGATCGATGGAGCAGAAAATTCACCACGCTGAGAGAGCTTATCAGCAGAATACAAACCCAGAGGTCAGAAGAATTATACAGCATCTGGAGGAGGAGTCTTTACAAGGCCAATCTGACGAAGAAATGGAGGATTGGGAATTCTTACTGCAGGACCCAGGCAACACCAGGGGCAGAATGTCTCCGTTCAAGCAATCTCTCAACATTTACTGGGTAATGAAAAGGTTATTGGCAAAAGCACTAGAGCAAGTTGCTACTGAGATGGTGGAAATAGCGCAGGGAGGCCCTGAGCTGCATAGGGAACTGAGGTTCATTCACATTGCTCTAGAAAGACAAGAGAAGAAACTAGATGAATTACAGCAGCTTTTGAAGGGAGAACATCAGGGAGCAGACAGAGGAGCAAACCAACAACCTGCAACTGAAGATGTATGAGGAAAGATATGTATATGAAAATACATAATTTAGTTAAATATAGATTTTTGCATGTTCTAGATAAGGGAATTTACTTTATGCAGACTAGTAGGATTAGAAGTACTCAGGACTGTTTAGTTCATCTTGCAAAGATAATCAGACTTTGGGCCTTCTATTTTTGGTCAGCGATTAAAAATTTTAGATGGCTTAAATACTCGGTTTCCCCATGAGGGCGAGTTATTATGTTCTGGAACAATGTTCTGTTTTATTTTCTATAAAGTAATAGAAAGAGTCCCACCTCAGCTTACAATTTTTATTATTATTAATAATTAAATTAAAATACTAAAAATTCTATTCCAAAATAAAAAATATTACAAATAATAAATAACTATGTATATCATTATCTATTAAATTAAATGGTAATAAAACTATGTATGATTCAAATTACCCCATCCTTAGAATGGAATAAATGAAGGACTAAATAAAATTGCTTAAATTATAATAATTAAAAAAAATTAAATAGATTTAAGCCTCAAAATTAATAAAAAAATAAAAGTTACCATCAGGATGCTAAGGAGATTCGATAGCCTTGTAATATTGAACAGTGCGAATCTTTATTGTGACACAACCAGAACACTGCAGTGGGACCTTTTTCTCGTTGCTTGTGGCGCTTAAGCACTAGGTGTTTAGCTAACCCTCAGTTTGATGCTATCCCACAAGACCCAACCCCTTGGCAGCTCTCCATCGTTTAGCCCTTACTTATTTCCGACGATTACGCCCAATTCATTCAAACATGCAATAAAATAGGAAACACACTCTGTTCTATTATGTTTCAGACTGTATATAATTGCATAAGGTGAATTTTCATAGGCACAAGAGCCCTGAACAATATATCTTTCCTATTGTTTTATAATCCTCGTCCTTAATAGGGTATGTCCACCCAGCAAAACGTAGTTGTAACAAATAGTCCTCGGAGATTCGTATAAGTGTTGTCTCCATTCTACAAGACTAGATGCCACTTTATACTATCGGTTAATTACATTTTTCTTCTAAAGACATTTAAACAAAGCTAACGGCTTCGAACGATTTAAATTATCTTTTGATATTCTTAATATTCTTTTGTATCAAAAGAAAAGGAAAATTTTGTGGATGCTTTTGCATTAGATTCTCACAAAATAAAAAATTCCAAAGTTTGTGAGATATTTAATGGATATGTCATTGTTTTTGGATCTCTACCATATTCATCCAAGTTATATTATTAAGTAGAAGACTTTTCTACTTGACCAAATACTCATAGTAATCTTTTTCTCTAATTTTCTTCTATTTGATCAAGGATCTTTTCCATCTGTAACTTCTTGGCTATAGATAATTGTTTCTTCCACTGAATTTCATGTTGCTCCTCTCCATCATGGGTTTTAGGTTCTCTATAAGGATATAGATCTACAACATCAAATATAGGTGATATTTCAATATCGGGTGGTAATTCAATCTCATAAGCACTGACATATAATTTTTTTAAAGATTTTACAAGGTCCTATCTTCTTCAGTGTCAATTTCTTATATTCATTTCTTGGGAAAATCTCCTTCCTCAAATGAGCTAGTGCCATATCTCCAACTTCAAAATCTACTTCCCTTTTTCTCAAGTCCACCTTTCGTTTATACTTTTGGCTACTGTTCTAAAGCTACCTCTTAATGTTTTCATGCAAGTTTTGCATTTTTGTAGAAAATCCCTCTGTATCAACACTTCTTAATTCCTCTTTCCCGAAGTTCCTAAGTTTATAAATTCACCTAGGGTGCATGCCATATAAAATTTGGAATGAGTCTCTTCCTATGCTTCTGTTAAGCGAATCATTATAGACAAATTTAGCTGACAAAAGAACTTAGTTCGACTAACTTTTGTGCTCATTTACTAAACTCCTTAGAAAAATTCCCAAGCTCATGTTATCCACTTAAATTTGTCCATCATCTTGAGGATGATAGGTTAAACTAAAAGAAATATTGGCACCACTATTTTTCCACAATGTCCTACAAAAATGCCCATAACATTTTGTGTTCCTATCTAAAATTATACTAATGGGTAGTCCATGTAGTCTCATAACCTCTTTGAAAAATAAATTTCCAATGTCGGTTGCACCATTGATTTTATGACAAGGAATAAAATGAGCCATTTTGGAGAATTAGTTTACAACTAAAAAGTTGAATCATTTCCCCTCTAGGTTCTGGAAAAACCCAAAAAAAAATTCATGCTTATAGAATTCCATGTTCTACTCGGTATGGGTAAGGGCTAATATAAACCAATATTTTGTTGCTTCCCTTTTTCATATTGACAAATTTTACATATGTCCACAAATTTCTTTACGTCAGACCTCATACCTAGCCAAAAGTAAGAACTTAGCTAAGCATAAGTTTTACAATGCCCAAAGTGAGCATCTAAACCTTCGTTGTGTTTTTATTTCAACAAATTGTCTGTCATTGAGCATTTAGGAATACACAATTGGATACCTTTAAATAACAACACTTCTTGGATTATATACTACATCCAAGGGTTCTTATTTTGTAGTGTTGGGTTCTCACAATCTTCATAAGTTGCTCCAAAATCTGGGTCCTCCTTGTACATTTCCTTGTGATGTTCAAATCCTAAAGATTTTATTTGGAGTTCCTACAAAACCAAACATATAATGCTCAAAGCATCTACAACCTGGTTAGCATTTCCAATAATGAGTTAAAGGACAAAAGTAATATTTTGCATAAACTTAATACCCATTTGGCATGTCTCTAATTTAATTTCTCCTAGCTAGTTATAAATTTTAGAGCATGGTTTTAAGTGTACAAGAAAAACTCTTTTGGCATAAGGTAATGCCTCCATTTCTTCAAGGATTGATTGCACTACTGCATAAAGCACATTTCCATAGGTCCATTATTTTTGCTTGGCCTCATTCAATTTTTCACTAAAATAAGAAATGGGTTTATCTTATTGACTCATAATAGATCCAATGGCTATCCCACTTCCATCACATTTTACTTCAAATAATTTATGGAAAAATGGTAGGGTGAGAACATGTTTCTTTGTTATCTTTTCCTTCAGCAATCTAAATCCCCTTTTAGCCATTGTTTTCCATGTAAATGGTTGTTCTTCCTTATTAATAGTTTCAACTACTGGTGTAGATATATGGCTATAATTTTGAATGAATCTTCTAAGAACTAGCCAATCCTTGAAAACTCCTTACCTCACAAACATTTTGTGGAGGAGGCCACTCCTTAATAGCCTTTACCTTCTCTGGATCCATGTTTATTCCTTCTATGAAAATAGAATAACCCAAATATATAAGCCTATTTTCATGAAGGAACACTTTTTTAGATTTACTAAAAACTTCTCCTATTCTAGCTTTGTCAAAATTGATTTTAAGACCCTTAAATTTTCTTCCTTTGTTTTTTTGTAAACAATAATGTCATTAAGATATATAATCATAAATTTACCAATAAAGTATTGAGAACTTCATTCATGAGCCTTATGAATGTACTAGATGCATTGGTCAATCCAAAAGGCATGGCAAGTCATTCATACCTTCCATCACTTGTTTTGAATGATGCCTTCCACTCATCTTCGTGTCTCATCCTAATTTGATGACTTCCACTTTTTAAATTGATTTTGGAGAAGAAACTAGCACCACTCAAATAGTTCATTAAATCATATACGTGAGGTAAAGGAAATCTATACCTTATTGTTATTTTATTTATTGCTTTAGAATCAGTACACGTTCTCCAACTTCCATCCTTATTTGGACTTCAAATTGTTGGTACAACACAACAACTTAAAATTTCTCTAATCATCCCCTTGTCCAACAACTTCTTGAACCTGATTCCCATTTTCCTCATTCTCCTTGGATGTCATCTTATAAGCTTCCTTATTTGGTAGACTAGCTCTTATGATCAAATTTATGAGATTACGAATGCGACTCATGGGTGGTTATTTATTAGGAAACTCATCAATAATAATATCAACAATTTCATCTAATAATGCTTGAATTTCATAAGGAAAATCATTTAATGTAGTATTAGCAAAGACTACTCTTGGTTTTCCAGTTAGAGCAAGTTGTACCTCTTTTTCTTCCTTAATTTCTTGTAGTAACTCCTTCCCACTCATCATTAGCATGCTTGGGTCTGCTTCTTCCTTGGTCCTTTCATCATTTAATGGTAATAACACATGCTTAAGACCATCCTTTTCAAGTGTGTATATATTCCTCATTTCATGATGGAAAACTCTCTTGTCATACTGCCAAGGTATTCCCAACAAAATGTAACAGATGTCCATAGGAATAATATCGCATAGTATTTCATCCATGTAACTACCAATCTAGAATTCCCTCTCACTTTGTTCACTTACCAAAATTTGGTGTATTTTCTACAACCAAGACACTCAATATGCAATGGGATATGTCATCCTCGACAATCCTAACTTCTCCACCATCTTTGTAGATACCGTATTGTTGGTACCGCCACTATCAATCATTTATAGCATTTTCCTTTGTCTTTTCATACTGCTCTAAACAAATTTCTTCGTTATGCTGGTTCATGACTTTCTTTTTCTTGTTGAACCAAATCTCTTTTTAGCATCAAGGATTCACCTCTCTCGGGAGTTTCTTCTTTTCTCTTGGTACTTGGTTCCTCTACTTTGGCTTTTACAATGTTAGTCCATCTTTAACTTGTTGTCTTATTTTTGGGACAATTTCATGACACTTGGCATGGAGTGGGATGCACCATCCTTTGTAATCCTAACTTCTCCAGCATCTTTATAGATACCATATTGTTGGTACTACCACTATCAATGATCACTTTAAAATATTTTCCTTTTGCTTTTCATACTGGCTTAAGAAAATTTATCCTTTATGTTGGCTCAACATCAAGGATTCACCTCTCTCACGATTTTTTCCTTTTACCTATGTACTTTGTGCCTCTTCTTTGGTTTCTGCAATGTGAACCCCTCTAAAATTTGCTTTCATATTTTCAGGAAAATTCCATGACATGTGTCATGTCTTCCCACAAATATAACACACTACTTCTTGTCCTCCAAATTTGTGTCTTGAGAAGAATATTCTACCTCTTTAGTCTCCTCCCTTGGATGATTGTATGCTAGATTTTTTTACTTCCTCCTTTCAAGTTTGGAATTGTCCTCTACTGGAAGATAATTTTCCTTTTGCTGGACTCCTTCCTCTACTTCTTAGGCTTTGTTTTCTAGCCAAATTCTCATTTTCTCTTAAAGCTTCCTAGTAGGCATCCTCCATTGTCTTCAAGGGAAAGAGACCAATCTCATCTTCGATATCATACCTTAAGCCATTTATATATCTAGCCACCTTTCAACATCTTCTTCTCATGCCAGACACATGTATTATCCTTAGAATTCAACCTCGACTTTTGCTTGGTTCGGCCGCCTCACGGACAATGTGGCTTAGCTTGTGATGGGATAATTTGACCTTCAACCACTGAGAGTTTTTTCGTGATTGTCGTCTAATAATTGTACCTCAAAGGTGATGTTTTGTGCCAACTATTTCTATTCCACTCTGTTGTACACAACGCTGGCAAGTGATTAGCAATATGATTAATTTTAAGGGAAAATAATGCTAAGAAAGCCGTTCCCTATATAATATATTTCGAGTGGAATTGTTTTGCAGATGAACAACGCTGGTGCTTGGAATCCAGAGGGGCCATGCACATTTCACCGTGTTGCTTGCAAGATCAAGAAGAAATGTTCAGTGAAATGTGTGCTCGCTCCATATTTTCTGGTGTATGATCCGATGAAGTTTGTTTGGTTAGGCAGAGTGTTCGGAAATGGCTATGTAATCAAATTACTCCAGGTATGTTCAATGAAATGCGTGCTCGCTCCGTACTTCTGAAACATATTTGTAGTAATTTGATGACATGGCCATCTCCGAACACTTTGTGTACTCAAAGAAACTTCAGGGATCGTCTGCTGGAAAATATGGAGCGAGCACGCGTTTCTCTGTACATTTCTTTCTCTTGATCTTGTAAGCAGCGCATGCAAATGTGGACAGCGTCTCAGGATTCCAAGCTTTAGCGTTGTTCATCTGCAAAACAAATCTACAAGAAATATGTTCGGTTGACAACAGGTTTTTTAATATTCATTATTTACCAGTGCAGCCAGAGGATGGAATAGAAATGTTTTAAATTGTAAGTCATTTCTAAACATTTATCATTAATTTTGCATTCCAACTGTGACTCACTTGGCAGTGGAACACATATAAGTAAGTAGTAAATTGATGGCATGACCATTTTCGAATATTTTGTGTACCCAAAGAAACTCTTGGGTCATCCGCTCAAATATATGGAGCCAGCACTCATTTCTATTGATATCGTAAGTTTGGGAGGAGTATTTGACTTACCAGCAGTATTCATATTAAGGATTTGTTTACGTTACAAAATTTACTGTGAGGGATTTGGGGACAGCCATAAAGAAGTATGTTTCTTGCTATTAGGGACTGAGGGTCATGCCCAAGGGAGGAGAAAGCTTGGTCGGCCTTCCCCTGACCTTGTGGGAGTTGTTGTTTAAGTGTGTGCAAAACAATATCTGATAAAGTCATTCTAATGGCTTTCTGGAATGCCTTATTCACTTTGTTGGATAGCGCTAAGTAGGGTTTTCAACCTTGGTATAGGTTTTTCAAAGTCAGGCTTCGTGTCAGTACCAGCACAATCGCCTCGCATCAGTTTTTCTAATGAATTGATTCTGTTATGGTTTTATAGGATCTTCCCACGGAGCAGCCAGATGATTCAGTAAGTAAACAGAAGATTTTACCCAGCAAGAGAAAATTTCGTACATCGCTGTGGAGGAGTAATCAATTATCTCCATAAAAATATTGCAGGCGTACGATCACAGTTAGTTTCCACAAAGGCAGGCGTACAATCGCAGTTAGTGTCCACAAAGGCGGAGCTGCAATCCCAATTGGCTTATACCAAAGCGGAGCTGGTTGACATTAACTGTCTTTTTGTCATATGCAAAATTACAAATAGCACAAGCAGGTTTACTATTGTGTTAATGTTCCGATAAATATATATATTTTTTAAATTAATGGCTATAATATAATTACCCGTAAAATCAAAGCGGTATTTGTTAAATAATGGTATTTTATAATTTTGTATTTGATAGTTTATAACATAGTTTTATAATTATATCACATAAATGTTTTATTAGGTAAATTTAATTTTATTGGTATTAGAAAAACCTTTTACATGAGGATAAAAAATTTTAGCTATTATTTTTTAATTTTTTATATTTATGGTGCTTTACATTTCTGGTTCAGATTGACTTGTAAAGTTTTTTTGTTTTCTTACATCAGTACACTTTCTTTTAGTACACCTTTTTTTTACATGAGTACACTTTTTTAAACTTTTTTCTTACATGAGTACGCCCTCCACAGCTATAAACCCTCCACAAGGATGAAATTGGAAAAATATCTTAGATATTTTGGAGCTCAATAGCGGATGAATATGCCTTTTTTATTATTTTTTCTTTCTATTGAATGGTCAGATTCCTGAAATCAATGTCAAAAAATAATTTATTATTTAATAATTTTCATGGTAATTTCATCATTACATAAAATAGAAGTATATAAATGTCAAAAAAATTATTAATTAATAATTTTCATGGTAATTTCATTATTACATAAAATAAAAGTGAAAATATAAAAAGTTTTAAAAATATAAATTATTTAGTATTTAAAATTTCATTCATAGAAATAGCTAGAATATGCTAAAATTTTTTATTTATAACCCTAAAATAAAAAAATGAACTAGAAATTCAGATTGACTTGTAAGGGTTTTTTTGTTTTCTTACATCAGTACACCCTTTTTTAGTACACTTTTTTTTTTTTTTTACATGAGTACACTTTTTTTAACATTTTTCTTACCTCAGTACACCCTCCACAGCTATAAACCCTCCACAAGGCTGAAATTGGAAAAATATCTTAGATATTTTGGAGCTCAATATCGGATGAATATGCCTTTTTTATTATTTTTTCTCTCTATTGAATGGTCAGATTCCTGAAATCAATGTCAAAAAATAATTTATTATTTAATAATTTTCATGGTAATTTCATCATTACATAAAATAAAAGTATATAAATGTCCAAAAAAAATTATTAATTAATAATTTTCATGGTAATTTCATTATTACATAAAATAAAAGTGAATATAAAAA
>APFE030574028.1:302385-373009 GCA_000404065.3 Pinus taeda | reverse complement strand
ACTCTTCTTCCCCTCGGACCCCCGAGCTGCAATGGGGTTGTACAATGGAGGAAAGCACTAGCTGGTAGAGGAGAGCACCCTTGGCTCAAGAGTCCCCTCTCTAAAATCCTCTACCTCACCAAACTCACTATAGCTTCGTAATCACTGCTCTGACATCATCTCATCCATCCAACAATAGGGTTCTCAAAAGTCCCTTCTCCCATGGCTTGCCCCTTCTTTTATAGGAGTCCTCATAGGTGACACTTGGCATGTCATGCATAATTTTTTATTTTTTTATAATTCAATAGCTTGATTATTAATCTACCCATGTGTCACTCTCTCATCAAGGGTCACCCAAAATTATTTACTTAACTTTTTATTTAAAACTAATATTTTCCTCACCTCAACAAGATTCCTATTTCTTCTCCTAGTTGTCTCTTTATCCCCCCTTTTATTCCTTAATTTGTGTTCATTACTTGAAGTCAATTAATGAGTCAAGATTTTCTCCCCTATCTACTCCCTAATTTAACTCAGGTTATCTCTTAGATGGATATTCTTATGTTGGTTGTTGCCACATGGAGGTTCTCTACATTTCTCTAAATTTAATTTATTATTCTTATTTTAATTCACCTTCATCTTTTCTTAATTAGGTTTAATTAGTTTAGGATTAATCTTTATCCTTACAATTATGTCCCTCTTTCCCCTTTTACCTAAATAAACCACATAATCTACCTAGTATTTTCCAACATGGGAAGCGTAGAGTTTTTTTTTAAGGTACTCTATTTTATTTCTTCCTATGATCCTCTTAATCTAAGTTTTATTTTTGAATTAATTACCTTGGTTTCTAACATCATTTACCCTTGATGTAAATTTACCTAGTTTTCATTCCTTACTTATATTTATTATTTAATTTATTTTTAATGATTCCAAGGGTGCCAAGTTTGGTTGTGCCCTTCAAGAACTTCCCTTGAAGTTCCAAGGGTGCCACACCTAATAGTTTATTTTGTGATGCCAAGGGTGCCAAGTTGGTCGTGCCCTTCAAGAAATTCCCCTGAAGTTCCAAGGGTGCCACACCACTTGCCCTTTCAATCTTTCAATGACTACGAGGGGAAAGTATAGGTGCAACGTCATAGACCACTATCATCTCTTATGTTGCCGGCTATAGTGAGACTAATGGTGTCGGGGATCAAGGAATCCGCCTTGATGCACTCCCCCCGATAAAATCCTCATGAGCGACCCAACTTTGGAACCTGCCCTCATGGTATCGTGATCTTCAAGGTGAAGGTGTTTCAACCCTTCCAACCCAAGTCACGGCAGGAGTGCTAGTGGGTGAGATCAGGGACTCCGTCCCACCCCTCCCATGTAGTTCCATCCACTTGTACAACCTTATCACCCATATGTGAGTCATTCGGTTAAGCAACTAATCTGTGCCTACAACCATTAACATATCATCAGAATATAGTTAAACATATATGGTAGATTTCAAGATCGACTTAGACTTTCAAAGATAAAATAATATGAATTTTCATCAAACCAGGTGTCATCAACTCATCATATGCAAGTTCCTCTAATGGTTTCTTGCCATACTCAATAATCATTAGTAACAAGGTTTCTCAATGTTAGTCATTGTCATAATAGCATCATTAACAATTCCTAGTCATTCACATCATTGTCCATTGTAAGCCTGAACTAAAGAAAGTAGGTAACATAGGGGACACATCCTTCAGAGCTATCATCATTAAACATCAATGGAAACATACATATTCATTAAGCTATCAACATCGTAACATCAATAGAAATATACCTATCCATCAAATTTATCTTCATCATGCTTTTAGTAGAGAGCATACGTATTCTTTACTACCCTCATCATCATAAATTCAATTAGAGACCAAACTTAACTATTTAATGTTGCAATCATCAGAATACCGATAGATAAGATACATAACCATTCATGCTATCATAATATCAATGGAAAGCATTCGTAAACATCACAACCATGAATATCTCAATCACTAATAATAGTGTCATGTGCCCAGATCCTCAACTTGAGGTCCTCAAAGAATAATGTGTGGGCCTTATAGCTAAATAAGTGTTTGTGTCATATCACTGTCAGTCAACTAGAGCGGGCACTACAAATTCATACTCTTCAATAAGTTCGAGAAATATTCAAAGTGAGAAATAAGAGAAGGATAGTGAGGAAAGGAAGAAAAGTCTATTTGTTTGACTTGGGCATTAATTCTTTGTTTGGCAAGCTCGCATACTTGGGAAGGAAGCTATCTTTGTTCATATTTTGAGCCAAAGAAGAGAAGTATATTGAGTTAAAGAAAGAAGCATTATTGTTTGGGTGGCTGGCCTATCACTTGGTGAGTTGTCTTGATCAAAGGTATTGGAAGTCTTCCATTTCTAAAAGAAGATAATTTTTGGGTTTCCCCTATGCAGGAGTTTTTCCCTGGCATGGAACCTATTTTTGGTGTTCTTGTTTTCATTGTGATTTTATTTATTAGCATTGTATTGATGATAAACACATAATAATGATAATGATAATGGAATGACACCGATGATAATGGAATGACACCGCATGATTATAACATTATGTGCATCTATATAGAAAGAACAATAACAATACAATAGAAATAAAAGGAACATAAGAAGAAAAACATTCACATATAGAAACACTTGTTACAACTGTACACTAGCCATAGAAACATTTAAACCACTGACATATCTGAACTGTCATTACTGTAATATAATCAACTTTGTCATGCCAATACTGTCACTAGGGTTTGAGGTTTCAGAAATGATAGCATGGATACCTTCACTACAGGTGTCATACTATTGTGATGCATACTGAATTGTAATGAATAAATCAAGCATGGTGCCATACTACTGTGTTTCGCACATGTGCAGTGACACACCAACACTGAACTGCAATGTGTAAATCAGGCCATGCTAATATCATATCAATATAAAAGATTGTATAGTTAAACGATTTTGTATTGTGTTACAACAATATCATACATATATAGCCAATTATACCATGCAATGAGGTCGCATAATAGAGGTGGAATATATACAACAGGGGGTGACTATATACCATAGTACACCAGTGCCTAGAACAACATTGCCAACAATGGAGATGAGACCTTAGTAAAAATCCAAGTTTTGAGCATAAATCCAAGACCTTATCACTATAATAAAATCGCAGTCATATTCAAAAGTAAGCAAAGGCATCTTAAGCTTATTTTCAAGAGACCGAACAGTCAAGAAATCCATCCTCTTAATGAGCCCAGGTATTGCATCAAGGATGTTGCAACTCCTAATGCTTCTCAACTTAAATTATCAACTCGAGGTTCATACAAACTTAGAGGTGACATTGTTATATGCACAGTCGGTTAAGTTCTACTCATGTCACCCTTATTCATTAGATCAGATCAAGGCATATAGGGACCACTCCTTCAGCTAACTACAAAGATAATTTCTATGAAAGCATATCATGGTTGCAAGGGAATGATCATGATTCTAATATGCATAAATGAAATACCATTCATTAACTGTAAAGTCTAATTGCAATTGCATGAAAGGAACAAACTATACTAGTTGCAAAAATAAACTATGCTACTATATTTGCACACTTAATCAAATAATTGTTATACTTGCATGAATCATTAATCTAATTCAACTTTCTTGAAAAGGAGGAATTCAATTTATAGCACAACTATGGAATTCGAAAAAACTTAGTCTAATCCACTTGTTGTTTTATGTTGCAATGGAGGAAGGATAGGGTTTTAGTGGTCTTGGAGTCTCTCTAATGATGAAGTCAAAGTCTAGGGGGCATTATTAAACTTCAAAATCCAAGATTCAAGGTCCTAGGGAAAATCTGGTTGAATTTAGGTAGTGTTATAGGACCGCTACAGGGTGTTATAAGAAGCCATGTTTTGGTACAAGACTGGCATGCTTTGCTACAGGAGTGGGTCCAAGAGATTTCTGAGGAAAAGGATGGCATCTTGAAGGTGGAGGAAGGTGGATGAAGTTGAATGAATGATGTGTGATGCCTTTTTCCAAGCATATCAACCCTCAGAGGCCTATATTGCACAAAATTTCTATCCATGGCATCCTTCATTAGCCCTGAAAGGATGATCTTGGTAGAAAATCTTGGTAGCAGTATGAGATGTCCAAGAGGAGGATGGAAATGTCTAAGTGTATGTGGATGAGTGTACAAACCCCTGCAAGTCATTTGGTAGCCCCTGCAGACCAATAATCAGAACATGCATCTATTGATCAATATTGTGGCAAGATAAATTAAGGTGGAAAATATGAGTTTAATTTTATTTCTTCAAGATCTACTCTATCCTACAACATGCATCTAATCAAATTGCCAAATCAATGTTTCTAAATTCTAAGTTATAGAAACCAAGCATGCAATATAATATCAATCCAAAACTTAGTAATTTCCAAGAAATAATAAACACATATTTTTGGCTTGTTGTTGTAGAATCTTCAATCACACTTCCCACAAGAGAGGTGGGGACCAAACCTGAAACTAAAATTTATGCAATATAATCCCTACTTAAGCAAGGAAAGAAATAAAATGAATTGAACAAGAACAATAAAATAATACAGGAGAGGGACTAAAGCCTTTGGGTTGGGCCCAAACCCAAGGGTTTCAACCCTCCAAGGTTAACTCAGATGTAGGCCAAAAGTAAGTTTTCTATTAATAGAAAATAAGAGTCACATACATCATATCAAAGATGAAAATAATAATTTCAAGCTATCGGCTCTCAATAGCTATTCCTATATCCAACAAAATTTCGAATCCTAATGAGTCCTTAAGCTTGTTTATTTATACAAAAGTGCCTAAGGGGCATCTCCCTTAGGAGGAGGACTGCTTCCCTCCAAAATCTCAAAATTGGTGGATCTAGTTCCCTTGGATCTTCACATGCACTTGAGTTCCTCAGCTGCAAGTGGACTTCGAGCTATTAGTGAGGAGTCTTTGGTCTCAAGTCGAGTTGGAGAGTTAATGTAGTGGGCAAGCCTCCTAGATTCTCTTTAGATGCCTCCAACGATCCCTTATATAGTAAATATCTCCAAAAAATCTTCTTTTGCCTGCATATTAGTCACATTAGGCCATGAAATATGACAAGCACTCTTCAATATCCCTACTAAGCACACCTATGGCTAGAAATGAAAATTAATGTGAGAAAAAGATAGTTTAAGGGATGGAGGATAGCACAATGGGCCTAAACATATATCTATTTATGGGACCCATCACATCTTAAGATCAAAATCATTGATAATTGGATCATAGTTCTAGGCATTATACATAGCCCTATTCTCAAATCTAGAACCATAGACTTCATGCATTCAAAATCATTAAACTTCGGAAGAGAAATATATAACTATTTGCAAGGGTCTAAATAGCCATGGTCTTCACAAACCTAAGTTGTTGGTTGAGATTGAATAATGAAGACGTGACAAAGAAAAGAAAAAATCCAAACCACTCAAAATTATAATACGAATTAGCCCGAGGCAGGGATACAACACTATCATATTGACTCATTACCCTGATTTTCCTTATGAATTCTTCTGAATACTACATATCATATTTTAGGTACCATGTATGAAGTTATTGGTATCATGTTACCATCGACGAGTTGCTCGGTTCACCACCTATGGATGCCCATGACTAAATAATATATTCACAAATGGATGAATAATTCGTAGCCCATGACTAAATAAAGGAATCAAGAAGGAATGAACATATTAATTAACTAATAACCATGTTATTACTCTCTTATTAATGCATACATTGAGAAAATAAGTTTTTGTTTTAGAGCATAAATGGTCTCAATTATGCCTAGCCTTACGATTGTGACAATGTTTTGAAAACCCTAGAATTGTGGGTGTTCAAGAAGGAATTTGGACTTACCATTGCTTAACCCTGATGCCTGTATTCGCCAGCTACTATGGATTCTTGAAGGAGTCCATGCAGGGAAGGGAGTATTGAATCAAATGTAGGAAGGAGCCACCAAAAAACACTCAAGTGAACACTGAATTGAATGTAGGGAGGAGTGACTGAGAAACCCTCATATCTGCAAGAATCAAATGTAGGGATGATCCACCAAGAAACACTCAAGGGAATGTTGAATAAAATATAGGGAGAGGAGCCATTGATAAACCCTGCAAGAATCAAATGTAGGGAGAGGAGCCACAGAGAAACCCTAAGGTCTATTGTAGGAATTGAATGTGGGGAGCGAAGCCACTGAGAAACCTTGAGGTCTGGTACAAGAATTGAATGTAGGCATTGAAGCCATCAAGAAACCCTGAGGTCTACTGTCAGAATCGAATGTGGGGAGAAGAGCCATCGAGAAACCCTTAGTTCTGCTACAAGAATCGAATGTAGGGAGTGTAGCCACTAAGAAACCCTGAGGTCTACTACAAGAATGAAATGTAGGGAGAATAGCCACCGAGAAACCCTTAGATATGCTACAAGAATCGAATGTAGGGAGTGGAGCCACCAAGAAACCCTGAGGTCTACTATAAGAATCAAACATGGGGAACGGAGTCACCGAGAAACCCTCAGGTCTGCTGTAATAATCAAATGTATAAGTGAGTGGAGCCACAGATAAAACTCACAGTCTATGCGAAAATGATATGCAATGACATGCCAAAAACATATATACACGCTAGGAATTACTAATAATATAATAATTAATATGATATTGTTTTGATTTAATAATATAATAATTAATATAATATGGTTTTTATTTAATAATATAATAATTAATATAATATGTTTTCTATTTAATAATATAGTTTATAATGTAATTATTAATTTCAAAAAAATAAAATCAACAACTATGTGATAGAAAATAGTGATTAATTTTATTAGTTAATAATCAATTTACACTAGTGGTTGCATTTAAAGAAAAGATCATGTAATTTGAATTAGTAGAGGTAAACTTTAGTTGATAATTTTATCAATTGTTATAGGATGTCTTAAATCACTATCATTAATACACATTCAATCCATCTTTTGGTGAGTAGAAGACAATCTTGAAAATGTTTTTTCAAATTGTTTTTCATGGCATTCGATACTCAATAGAAGGCATTAGTTAACAATAATCATCCATGACCCATAATACGATAATCTTCATGTATTATCTTGTGATTTGATCTATCAACCTCTACATTAGCTTGCAAAGATCATCATAGTAGCCCTCAAACATATATTGCAATTGATCCCTACAATGCATTTTCCAGTCATCCTAAAACTCCTTCGAATTCCCCTAGATGAGCACTTCCCATTCAATCACAAGGTTGGTTTCCCATAGGGAGTAGAATAGATGGTGATGGGGTGTATTGTTAAATCACTCTGTGATGTGAAGGTCACCGGTTTGAGACTTCGTGGGAAAAATAAAATCATGTTAAGGGTTGGTGTGGCTCAGGTCAAGTGCAATCCTCGGGTGGTTTTTACGAATTAGATGCCCCTGCATCACAGTTTCTCAAGCCACAAATTAAGCATGATGTAATCTCTGGAGAACTTGGACCACTTGGAAAACAAAGAAAAAAACAAGGTTGTTAGTGGACAATCTATGAAGCTTCAATCACTTTCTTATGAAATTTCCCTTTGGTTGACTATGAACGTCATAGATACACTCTACTATTTATGATGTATATGAAATAATTATATGAAAAATCCTTTGTAATTTATGTGTGGGGACAATTGCTCAATAATAATATTCATTGAGCAGACTAGATGGCTTGATGACTGCAATAGACACACAAGAGATCTCTCATCTTCAAATTTAGTAAGGAGCTCAATACAACTTATAAGGAATACAACTATGTTCATGGGCAGTCATGGGTTGACATCACTTATTTTATGCGGCTGCCCCTTGAGTCAGATCGACCCACCAACTCGTCGCATGGGCGCCTCTACTGGGTGGACGTCCTGGAGATCTGCCTTCGTGTGGGTGCATATAGAGCATGAGTATTGGGCTAAATATTCACACTATTAATTCCCAACATTGAATTGTCAACCAGGGAGTCATAGACTTAGAGTTGCAAGAACAAGAAATGCAAGATTAGAGCTTAGTTTAGCCTAATCTAAAATCGATGACAATATGAGCAAAGTAAAAAAAAAAACTACAAGAAATGTTAGATATCACAAGAGTATTCACTTAATGGCACATGCAGGTGAGTGGTGAGATATCTTGTCTTAACCATTCTTGTTCTTTAAAATAGAAAATAATAATTCTAACATACAACCCGAGAAATAGAGTTTGCAAAGAAATCTATGATACTAGATGCATGCAAATAGAGAAAATAATAAATATAATTTAAAAATACAATGAGCAGCATATTACCAATCTTGAGCCCTCCCAAGATGGAAATTGTTCCTAGAGGCACTTCAAATGAACTCTGAAGATTCACCACAAATTTGGAATCAATCACCTTCCATGTATTGAAAACTAAGCTCAAATTACACTAATGAAATCATAACTCTCTTCCTCCTCCATTACAAAAGAATGATCATAATGACCAAAAAAAAGCTCCATTCTCATAGCCTTATGAGGCTTATTTATACATGAAATCCATTGAGGAATGGATAAAACTAAATTCCCTCAACTTAAATTTTGGTTAAAACCAATTTTACAATTTTTAGAACAAAATCTCAAAAATCCGGGTTTTTATGCAGAAATTATAAATTCGGGTTAAAGACCCTTCGATAACTCTCTATCCTTTGAAAACTTTTAGAAACCATTTATGGTATTTGTAGTTGGCTATGTTTTCTCAAAACTCATTTGGCCGTTTGGAAATATATTTTTCCATTTGCACACAAATAGAGGCGCAACTTGGTAGTTTGAGAGTTTTACTATTTCTTTTCCATAAATATTCCCCCTGGGCTATAGGTCCACACGTGAAATATGGGTGAATTATGATTCAATTATCTGCATGCTGACTTCATTCCCAACAAAACCCATGTCCCCGATTTTCTTCTGGAAGCTTCCAAAATTTCGACTTTAATTCAATACCAAATGAGCATAGTCTGGCACCAAAAGAGCATAGAAATAGGTACCGGATGAGCACAATTGGGACCAGATGAGCACAGAGCACAAAAATAGGTACCCGATGAGCATAGAAATAGGTACCAGACGAGTTGGAGTACCGAACTAATTATAGGAACATGTTGCTTGGACATAGAAACATATAATTAAACCATCATCAACAAAACTATTGTATAATCATGATTTTAATCACTAAAAATATGAAAAATTATGTATTAACCACATACGATGAATAACAAGAGATAATGGGTTTTTATGGTTTAATTAGGGATATATTATTGACGAAATGCGAGGAGGAGTAATGATTAGTGTATTTATATAACATAAAATATGACAAAACTGGAGCCCAACAATGGGTGTTCGCCCTGCTATGAAAATCAATCAACACAAATCATTATCTCATCAATGACAAAAATATATTATCATTTGTTAGTACGTCAATGCTGCATAATCAATTAATTATAAATTGGCTTTTAACACCTAAACATTAATTTAGTCAATTTTCTAAAAATCATTATGATACACCCTGGAGGGAACTCAATTCATGGGCAGTCATGGGTCGACCTTAATTCGCATGTCTACCTAACCGTCATTTCACTTGGTTCACCCATCGTCCAATTTGTTTGGTACTTTTCTTAACGAATCATTAAAGTGAAAATTGGAAATTATGGTATAAACGTAAATGAGCTTCTCTTCATTTTTAACAAAGCCAACCATGTGAAGATGGAAGCTCAAATGGCCCTTCCCCTCCTTTCCCCCCCACCGCCCCCCCCACCCAACACATCACCATCAATTCTCCATACCTAATCTATCTAATATAATATATTTGAAAGAAACACAGTAACATTCAAACATAAAAACTAGGAAAATAAAAATTTAAGGTGAACGAAAGAGAGCAAACCAACTAAAAACATATAAATACATACCTCGTACTTTTCAACATTTTTATACCATTAATAAATCTTCTTCCTCATCCATATCATTATAAGTATCATCCATTTCATAATTCATGTACAAAGGATTCACCATATCAGCATCAACATCATCATCATCTATATCATCATTTGGAACATGCTCTTCTACATTTGGTTCAACTTCTTCAAGTTCTTTGTCTAACACAATGTCAATATCATATAGTTCATCCAAATTAACAATTTCTCATTTAACATATATTCCTTGAACTTCTTCGTCGTCATCTTTTGACACTGCATGAACCCCTTGCTCTTCTATATCATCTCCTTCTTCAATTTCATCTTCTTCAGCTACATTATAGTTTACAGGCCTTCCTCTGGTATCATATCTAACAAGATATGACTAACCTACTTTACTTGGAATGTCTACATAAAATACCTATTCACATTGGCTTGGAAGAACATATCACTCTGATCCTAGCTCTAGATTTTGTGTATCAACCATGATAAATATGTTAGCATGCTCAATAACATTTCTATCAAGGTCACGTTCATGGATTCATAGCCTAAACCATTTGACATCGAATGGAACTATTTTGTAGGATTCAAAGTTACACTCAAGTATATCATGCAGATACCTAATCGATTCTCTGAGAGTTTTGGATGTACATCACCTCTAGAGGAAACATTGATAACTTGAAACATTGTTGTTATCCCACTATCAGAAGTCTTCATCTTTTCATCCAACCTTTTGATGTGAAATTTGTGGCCATTACAACACATTTTGTTGTGGTGTTTCAATTGCAATACATCAAACACATAAAAAAATGCATTCTCAATTGATAAGCATGCATATTTATACTTGCAAAATTTGAAAATTAAGAAAAAAACACGCCATATGTTGCATCAATATAATTGTAAAAGAACTAAGTAGTATGGGTGAATATGCTTGCATGATAATATTTTAAACCATATGCTAAATCAATTTCCATTTGTGCAAGATTGGTATCTCCACTATGTTGAGCTTCTTTGACCAATGAAGACACACCACACCATGATAACCTACCATTATTAGCTTGTTTGCATCGTTCAATCCATAGCTTCATCCAATCTTTATTGTTCATAATGTATGAATGTATTGCATCCCACTCTTGATCAGTTGTATTAAAAGAAAATAATTCACATATATATAATTAGTCACCATGTTATACCTTCATAATAATGGATTCTTCAAAAAGACTAAAAATTATATAGGTACAATATACATAAAAACAAATAAGTCAAATGTGTTATAAATCTCCACTATCTACTTACATCTCACTTTGCTCATTCTAACTTGCCCCAATAGGTGCTCCCCTTCAAAATTGTCCACGGAGTTGACATCCCAAATGTTGGGCATGGAATCCCCCCAAGGCATTTTTTGGGGCTCAAAGCCCAATTTTTAACCAAATCTTGTTGTAAGCTCCACAAATTGTGGGTGCGGGGCACAAAAGTATGATCGAGTCATAGGGTTGTCTGCCCTAATTTTGTAATGTAATTTCAGCTAGATAGACCTACCCATGGTCCGCGGACAATGGGATTGTATAAATAGAGCAAGGCTCTAGAAAATAAAGGAGAGGAATGAGAAGTCTAAGTGATTGAGTCGGTAGTTGAAGTGTGCCTTTGGGTCATAGAGTAGGAGAAGGCTTTGCAGCTGAGTGCGCAGAGACCTAGTAGTCCATAGTTGAGTGCGCGGACGCCTACAGCTAAGTGCACAACGTGAAGTCGAGTCTGTAACCGAGGAAGGAATTAATAAAGAGGAGTTTTGTTATAATTCTGTGTATCTGTTCTTAGGTTAATGCATGTTTGATATAATTTGCAAATATACTATTTATTTACTGCGCGCACTTGTATGAATGGTTTACGTTGTTAAGTATAACTTAAAGCACACAAGTAGGCTAAGATAATCAACTAACATTGGAATACCCATAAGGTCTTGGGTAATAACACAGAAGCACGACGTTCTGCCCCTGGGTAGGGCTACACGAAAATAGTATATCAGGTTGTGACATAAGGGAAGGTGTGCGAAGCAACTTGTGCTTAGGGTCAAACCGCGGACCACTTGAACTCATCAGACATCTCCAGGGTGCGGAAACCTGGTTCTAGCACCCTCCCATACTACTTCGGGTGAGACCTCAGTCTACGCTCTGTGAACTGTTGCCGAAAGGGTGAGTAGTACCGGGATTTGTTTAGCTAACTTAACTCTGAACCTGGGTCAGGCCCTATTAAGCCAACAAATGGATACGTTTCCAGGACCAGGATCTGCATAGAGATGTCTAATGTCATATCACTGGAATTTGATAAAGAAAGGAATTGAAGAGTGGTTAGATAGAAATATTCATGAGTTCACGACGCAAGAAAACAGGAATCCATGATTATCAAAGGAAGAGTGGTTAGATTGCTACTTATGTACGGAAACCCATAAAATTTTCTTTGTATCCTTCCCCTTTGAGTTGTACGAGTGGATTGTGAAGCTAGCAGATAGTCAAGGAAGGCATAGGCTTGACAAACCTATTGTGTGGACTCCAGAGTTGGTACGCAGAATGGAAGCATTGGAAGATAAGATCACGTGCGTTGTGGATCACTAGCTCAACCAAATTATAGGAGGATTTATCACCGAGTTCGCGGTAGATACTTTAGTCAAATATAGCAAGGCAGAAGGACTCTTCCTGAAAGGACCGGGAGGTAAGTACGTTAAATATTTGAACACTTGGATTAAAATGCTACTGTGTGAAAAGCGGGTTACATGAGTAAATTGATGTTTGGGGCTACGCAAAGTGGGAGGATCTACAGAAATGAAGGTAGCATAGAACTAGAAACTAGCCCCTTGACTTCAACTCCATAAGAAAGCGAGGAAGAGCTCACGAAGGTTTCACCAAGAAGTGCAATTAGTTAGATAAAGCAGCAAATTCCATACATAGCACCCCCACCTACACCACCAATTTCACCATCTTCACCCCTGTCGTCACCCACACCACCTCCGCCACCACCACAGTGCAATATGGCAAGCGCGATAAAGTTGTCGGTGTTCAAAGGAGTAGGGAATGAAGATCCGGACTAGTTTTGGTTCGTGGTAAGGGCTATATGGGAAGCACAGGGAGTTGTGGATGATAATATAAAGAAAGAAATGCTGGTCAGCGCTCTTCAAGATCTCACACTGACTTGGTACATTAAGCATTCCAATGATAATCCGAACGTACGGATAGTGGATATCCAAGTTGCGCTAAATAAGGAATTTAACACGCCAAAATCAGAGACACATTCGATTATTGGATTTAAGGAAATCATGATGCTTCCAGGTGAGACCCCTTGGGAGCTGGATCAGAGACTAAAGTGTACAATTCGTGAAGCCAATACGACCTTGACGAATGGGAAACACCACGCATGTTTTGTAGCATCGCTAATGCCGCACCTAAGGAACGTGTTGTCACAGCAGAAGCTAACCACTCAGGCCGAGGCCTTGGAGATCGCAATGAGACTGCCCGAGACCCTGATACAAGATCCTAACCTGGGAGTTCAATAGATCCACACGCAGCTGAAAAACTTGTGCCTTGAGATGCAGAGTTTGAAACAAGACATGACAACTCATCCAAAAGCACGTGAGGAGGTATAGTGCATAAAGTGCAAGGGCCAAGGACATGACAAGGACCATTATCCAATCTTCACGAACTACCTGGCGAGAGGAGTACTAATGCCATTAAGACCAGAGGCACAAGCAAGACCGAGCACGATGCCTGCATTATGATGTGTGATTTGTTAGATATGAGGGAAGCATGCTACAGATAACTGCCATCTATTACAAAACTATACACAGAATTCCCATCAGTTGTTCTGTAATTTATGTAGGTCAATAGGCCACGATGAGCATACCTGTATAAGTTATGAATTGATGATGGATCGGACTCCTACCTATAGATTTCAGACCAAAACATGGGACCTCGATTAAAATGCAGGGATGGCACGCACTAGATTTTAGGGGCGCGGACAAGGTCGAGGTGGAATGGGACCAGGAAGAGGTCGCAGACCACTAATATGCTACATTTGCGGAGGATCGGGGCATTATGTCCGTGATTGCACAAACCCAATGAGACCAACATGCTTATATTGTACCCAGTTTGATCATGAGACAGAGGACTGTCCCACATTGATAGCGAGGTTGCGTGATAAAGGAGCACTCCAAACTCCCCCAACTCAGAACCTGCAAATGATGAGGTCTGAGCCATGCGAGGAAGACCCGAATGTAAATATCGTGTTCCAAAGCGGTATTACGATGGGGGATGACAAGGGAAAGCAGCCCAAAGAGAGTGCCTGGGTTCGCAAGGCTCCAACAAAGGAACCAAAATTTGATTTAGAGCGCGCTAAGGAGACATTCATGGAAGCTAAGAAGAGCTTCACGGAGGCCTTCACTTCAGGAAGTAAAGACAAACTGGAACTGGAAATGGACCCATCAATGCTCACTACATTTTTGGAGACATGCATGAAGCTTCTACACGACAACAAAGCTATGAAGGGGATGTAAGAACTCATCATGATATGTGCTGGAACCATGCCAGGGGAACCATGCAGAGTCGGGAAGCTCGGGAAGCACACAACACAAACAGGAAGGGAAATGAGATTGACCACATAGATTGGGGAATATGAAATGAATCAAGTGATTTTGGATCTAGGATTGGACATAGACATCCTGCCAAAGCAGACATCGGAACGCATGGGCAGGCCTACGCTGTAATGGTCTCCTATTCAATTGTGAATGGTGAACCAAAAAAATATCCTACCTATGAGAAGATTACAGGGAATAACGGTGGATATCGAAGGTGCAACCGGGCTTGAAGATTTTGAAGTGATAGAGATTATTATTGACAACAATCCCCATCCCATGCTACTGGGAATAGATTGGGCCACTAACATGAATGGAGTGATAAATATAAAGAAGCGCAAGATGATTTTCGAGAAGAATCGCACTACACAGAGCCAGTGCACGACTACGATAGCGACGACAATCTAGACTGTATCTACAAGATAACTGTGTGGGAGCAGGACTAGGTAAATCCAACAGTGGATGGTAGGATTTCGTGGGAGCACGAAAGCTCCTGCACCTCAGATTCGGATGAGGAAATAGAACAATGGCAAAACCGGTTACACGAGCTAACCACGCTCAACTGTAACATGATGACAAGGTCACTATGCTACGTGGCAACAGAGGTAAGAGATCTGCCTATGTATGATGAGTTGAGCGAGGTGGATGATTTCCTGAATGAATTTGAAAGATAAGTATTGGAACAACAGTGTTTCAATGCTCTGAAATGGGTACTACGCACTACACTCGCAAGATGGTGGGGTACACATCAAAGAAGTTTTGAGGACTGGCACGAATGAAGAAGGATGATGCACATGCAGTTTGGGATGACTCAGATGCAGCTAACAGACAAGTATGACAGACGGGATGATCCACGTGCACACCTCGCGAAATGGACCAAGGCCTGTGGGGAAGAGCCACAACCTGAGTGGGTGCACCTATTCTGTCATACCCTAGATATCATACCCATGAATTGGTATACTGAGATGGAGCTTCACCATGGCATGAGCTAATGGGATATCTTACGCGAAGGATTCATGTTGACCTTCACGTTTGAGGATCGTTAGTGGGATACTGTTGATGATGCGCTACAAGCAGTAAAAGCTGCTATCTTGAGAATACCCCAAGAGCCAATGGAAGTGCTTTAGCCAGAACGGGCGACCCAGCTAAGCTACACACTGGAGTGTTACAATGTAAATATCAAGGAGGATGATGAAGATCCACAAAAATTAACATTCCAGAAACTGAAGACGATTGCGAGGTTCAAGGACCATTGATTGAAGATCCTGACATCACCGCACCGGTAAAAACGAAGCAAGTAAACATTGGGATGGAGGCTGAACCAAAGTACACAATGCTCAATGACTATTGGGATGATGCCACATTGGATAAGGTCGCCAAGTTACTCCGTGAGTACCAAGACTTATTCCCGACCAATATTACAGACTTAAAGGGGATCATTGGTGATTTAGGGATGATGAAGATCACCCTAAAACCTGATGTGAAGCCAGTTAAGTAGAGGCCTTACCGCTTGAATCCAAAGTACAAGGAAAAGGCCTGCATAGAACTAGACAAAATGCTCACAGCAGGAATTATTGAGCCGGTGGAAGAATCCAATTGGGTAAGCCCTATGGTAGTATAAGAGAAGAAGCAGAAGGGCAAGATAAGAATATGTGTGGACCTCAGGAAATTGAATGATGCCTGTGTGCACAACCCATTCCCGACTCTGTTCACAGACGAAGTATTGGAAAATGCCAGCGGTCAAGAAGCATATTCGTTTACTGATGGGTTCTCAGGGTACCACTAGATCAAAATCGCGCCAGAAGATAGGAACAAGACCACCTTCATGACTGAGTGGGGTTGCTTTCAATACATCATCATGTTGTTTGGGTTAAAAAAACGCGCCAACCATCTTTTCACACATAGTTGTTGCCACCTTCAAAGAATATATCCACAAATTCCTGGAGGTCTATCTAGATGATTGGACTGTCTTTGGATTGGTTAGGTACCACGTAGCAAGCTTACGCTTGATGCTGGATACTTGCCAACGACACCAGATTGCGCTGAAACTTAAGAAGTGTACATTCCTCATTCCCTTTAGGAACCTACCGAGACATGTGTTCTGCAAACAGGGACTAATGGTAGACGCCACGAATATTGCATTAATTCTGAATTTGGAAGCACCACGAAGTGTTAAACAGTTGCGCACTACCTTGGAATACACAAGGTACTACAAGAAGTTCATAAAAAGTTATGCCCAGATCACCATGCCGATGGAGAAACTATTGAAAAATGATGTCACATTCTACTGGAATGATGATTGCATGAAGAGCTTAGAAGTCCTAAAGGGAAAATTAGCGTCTGCTCCAATCCTGGTTTTCCCGAAATGTGATGTGGAGTTCCATGTTTATGTGGATGCGTCATGTATAGCACTAGGAGCGGTGCTCACACAAGAAGGCAGAGAGGGCTTGCACCACCCTATTGTGTTTGCAAGTAGCAGATTGTCCAAAGCAGAAAAAAAACTATTCCACAACCGAGCCTGAGGGATTGGCTATGGTGTACGCGCTCCAAAAATATGCGCACTATTGCTAAGAGGACATTTCAAGATGTATACAAACCATTCCGTGCTGAAATACTTGGTCAAAAATCCTTTGTTGGGGGGGTGCATATGTAGGTGCCTCTTATTGTTCCAAGAATATGACTTTGAGGTTTTGGTAAAACTTGGACGCCTGAATGCAGGACCAGATCACTTGTCGTGTATTGAGATAATTGAGGAACCTACTAATTTTGAGGAAGGATTACATGACGCATAACTCTTTGCTCTATGCATCACAGACAAACACTTTGAAGATATAATCCACTTTCTAACAACATGGGCTGTGCTGAAGGAATACTTCGTCCAACAGAAGAAGGAATTGGTGGTGCGCACAGTGGATTTTTCTGTCATCACGGGGCACCTATACAAAATGGGAAATGATGAGATATTGTGAAGGTACGTACCTGGATTTGAACGAAGTCAGATCCTCGCAGAAGCACATGGGGTGCTCCAGGAGGACACTATGCAGGATGAGCAACTGCACAAAATATTCTCCGCACAAGGTTGTGGTGGCCAACCCTTCATTAGGATTCATAAGCACACTGTCAGGCCTGCAATATATGTCAAAGGACTAGTAAACCATCACAAAGGGACAAGATGCCTTTGAATCCACAAATGATGCTGTAGCCCTTCGAAAAGTGGGAAATTGACTTTGTGGGACCTATCAAACCCTAGGGAAAATGAGCATGTGATACATCGTCACTGCGATGAAGTACCTGATGCGCTTGGAAGAAGTGCAACCGGTCAAAGATTGCACAGCTGCTACGGCTGTGAAGTTTTTGTTTGAACACATGTTAACCTGATTTGGCTATCTGAAAATCTTAATGAGTTATTGGGGTACACATTTCCTTAATGAAACCATCAGCGTGCTCACAAAAGAGTTCCAGGTGTATCATCAGAAAAGCACACCGTATCACCCACAAGCCAATGGGACAGTAGAAACCTTCAAAAAAATACTAGAGACTACACTAACCAAAGTATGCAATGCAAAACAAAGAAATTGGGACTTACGTGTACCTATAGTAATATGGACTTATAGGACAACATGCAAGAAATTGACGGGACAAACACCTTTTCAGTTAGTTTATGGAGTGCAAAATTTCATGTTGATGGAGTATATTGTACCTAGTTTGTGCATAACATTGCTCACAAGGATGGTGGATGGTGAAGCTCTAGAAGAAAGGCTCATGCAATTGGAAGAACTTGAGGAAGAATGGTTATTGGTTGGTTTTCATCAGCAGGTAAAAAAGCAGCATGAAAAGGCCTCGCATGATTTCCATATCAAGTTGCGCACCTTCAAGGTAAATGACTTAGTATTGCTATATGACAGTAAGTTTGAAAAATTCTCAAGAAAGTTCAGAATGCATTGGCTGGGAACATATGTGGTTAAGGAGGTCACAGATGGAGGCATGGTCTAGCTAGTCAAACTAAATGGAGAACCTTTCCCAGGCAAAGTGAATGGCAGCTGCTTGAAGCCCTACACGGGTGGGCCGACTATCTGACTAGCCAGCAGAAGCATATTCTTCATGCTCCAAGGATCTGGAAAAAGGCGCTGGACTATAAACATAGGTAGCAAATACTAGTACAGATTTAGAGTAGCAGTTTGGACACAGAGGTCTCAAAACAGTGTATGCAACAGATCCAGTAAGCAGCAACTCAGTGCACTGATGACCTCCATGGAGTTCACGAACAGTTGGAAGGACTCCATGCAAAGATCATTGCACCGATAGAGTGATTTGAGGGCAAGTCACGATGTTTGTGTTGCGGGCCTGTTGGGCATGGAATTTACCATGCTTTTGACCGAATCTTGTTGTAAGCTCCATGAATTGTGAGCACGGGGCGTGAAAGTATGATAGAGTCATAGGGTTGCCCGCCCTAATTTTGTAATGTAATGTTGGCCGGATAGACCTACCCATGGTCCACAGACCATGGGATTGTATATATAGAGTGAGGCTCTAGAAAATAGAGGAGAGGAATGAGAAGTCTAAGTGAATGAGTCGGAAGTTGAAGTGTGTCTTTGGGTCGTAGAGTAGGAGAAGGCTCTGTAGCTGAGTGTGCAGAGGCCTAGTAGTCTGTAGCTGAGTGCAGAGGGCGAAGTCGAGTCTGTAACCAAGGAAAGAATTAATAAAGAGAAGTTTTGTTATAATTCTGTGTATATATTCTTGGGTTAATGCATGTTTGATATAATTTGCAAATATAATTTTTATTTACTGCATGCACCTATATGAATGGTTTATGTTGTTAAGTATAACTTAAAGCACGCAAGTAGGCTAAGATAATCAACTAACATTAGAATACCCGTAATGTCTTGGGTAATAATGCAGAAGCATGGCGTTCAGCCCCTGGGTAGGGTTGCGTGAAGATAATATATAAGGCTACGAGGTACGGGAAGGTGCGCAAAGCAACCTATGTGCAAGTTCAAACCGCAGACCACTTGAACTCATCAAACATCTCGAGGGTGTGGAAACCTGTTTCTAGCACCCTCCCATACTACTTCGGGTGAGACCTCAGTCTGCGCTCAACAGATTGTTGCCGAAAGGGCCAGTAGTACCAAGATTTGTTTGGCTAACTTAACTCTGAACCTGGGTTAGGCCCCATTAAGCCAATTCCAAATGTGATCCAATACATCAATACTTTTTCCTATTTCATCACTATATTGATGAATATAAGCCATGGTTTGATACACCATATATAACTCTACCATAGAACCCTTAGGACGTGATCTTTGTCTGACCAAAGCCTTCAATGATTTCGAGTTCCTTTCAACCATCCACATTGATCTTGTGTGTACAAGTCCACACTTCGATCTCCTTGACTTGTTGTATGATGCAGTGTTCTTGTGCATTGAAAAATTCCAGAGGTAGATACTTTTTCATTTCACACATTAGATGAGGAATTTGTTTTCTCCAATACTTTATAGCTTCTTTATTGATTTATTTAGATGAAATACATCTACAAATGAAGCAAGAAAATCACAGGTTTCAAAAAAGAAAGATTAATATAATACATGATGACAAGAAAAACACATGCAATGAAAATATGCAACACAACAACTTATTGAACAAATTACACTTTGCACATAAAACTCCACTTACCTCATGTATTTTCCAAGATCATAAATAACTTGTTTGACATTGTTGTCAAAGTTTTCTGTGAGAGATAAAGGTAGAACATATTGTAACAAAAATAATGATCGATCCTTATTTTTTCCCAAATTAGTAGAAAAAAACACACTAATTAACAAGATGTTTCACCAATGTATAAAATATGTATATACACCAAAATAATTACCTTAATGAATGTATGCCAATCATGAGTTTTAACCCCACCTAATTCACCTTTCTTTTTTAGGATATTCTTTATGTTTGAAGAAAATCAAGTTGGAAATTTATTTTTTTCAATAACCCCTTTAACATGCTTTCTTTGTTGCTCTGTCAATAACCATTGAAGGGTGCTTATATTTTGGTCGTCTCCATCACTATTAGAATGAATCACACTTTGCAATGCATGTTCGGCCTCCTTAATGTCATTCCAAATATTGAAATTTTTTCTTTATCTCTCCTTCCATATAATATTCACCATAAGGTCTTTGTTACATTCTTCCTAATGTGCATTGTATCAAACAAATAAAAAAAATTAGGTTCTCATAGTAGGGGATTCTATTGATTGCTTGAGTTAACATTTTATTCCTAAGCTCCTCCATGTTATTAATGTCTTCACGACCTACAATGTGAATCATATATAAATATATTGTAACAAAAATATAACCTATCAATTAGTATAGTGAAGAAAATCCCATAAAAATATAAAATAATTCAAACATATAATGTATATTGTGTTGGACAATTGGCATTATTTTTCTGGTTAGTGGTAGTAAGTGTGTTGGCATTTATTTCAATGGTCATGTTGGGAGATCAAGTTGGGAAGTTCACATTTCCCTACAATTAGCAAGTGTGTTGCCATTGATGTCAACTATACTAGCATTGATGTATGTTCTAGCATGATGTTAAGAAGGACAACATTGATGTCCACTAGGCTAGTTGTGATGGAAGCAAATGCTAGCATTGATGTGCTTGATGTGTCAATCTCATGGGGATTCTTATGGTTGTTGTAGTCTCTTGTAGAGAAACATCATAGTAGCACACTTATTGGAGAAATCATAAAATGATGGTTATGATGGTTAGGAGTCCCGAAATTTGGAGGAGATTCTACCTCGAGATATCAACTTAGATACTCTTGGAGATAGCACAATTGGTTAGTGCTCAAAAAGAGCTTTCCACAATGTGGAAGTCCATGAATGGATCTTGGGATCAAAAGTTATTGATAGCCAAAGTAAGGATCTTGAAGTCATTAGGAGCAGGTCAAATTTCAGAACCAAGGAAGCAGACCAAATATAGGATCCCAGAATTTCGAAACTTCAAAAACTCGGAACCTCGTAACTTCTTATCTTGGGATGTCAGAAAGTTGGCATATAGGAACATCAGAGGTTCAGAACTTCGGAGTTTCGGAATTTTGTAACTCCTTATTAATGAATCCTTTTTAAAGGTGCCAAGGGCTTGTGGGGAGTAGGCATTTACAAAGGAATTAGTTTTCAAAACCAAAGGATCGAGGGACCCTTTCTCTCTTCTCAGAAAAAACATATGGAAGCAGTTGGTTGTCCCTCAGGGGCTGACAGTGGTAGATGAAATCATCATGACATGGTTGTACAGAGGACACGTGATAGTCAGATTCAACATTATTGAGTGGCCTAATGGGGCAAATCCTAGTGACATGTGTCACCACTAAGGAGATTCCACGTGGGGTGTATGACAAGAGCATGATGTCATCTTGGGAGAATATCAAAGGTAGGAGATTTTGTAACTCCTCCGTAATTACAATTTGAAGAAAGTCTTGATACAGGGAGCTCTAATGTTGTTGGAACTTGGTCATGGAGCCCAAAAAACCAAGGGCGTACTGAATGGATTTGCACCTAAGTGTTATGGAGATGCCACGTGAGCACATCAAAGGTAGGAGATTTTGTAACTCCTTCATAATTCCATTTTGAGAAAATTCCCAATACTACGGAGCTCCGATGTTGATTGGTGTTTGGTCATGGAGCCCAAAGAACCAAGGGCGTAGTGAAGGGTTTAGAACCTAAGTACTATGGAGACACCACGTGAGCGTATCCGAGGTAGGAGATTTTGTAACTCCTCTGTAATTTCATTTTGAGAAAAGTACTGATACCAGAGAGCTTCGATGTTGATTTTCATTCGATCGTAGAGCCCAAAGAACCAAGGGCATAGAGAAAGAACACAAGGAGATAGGCCCCCGACAGGATCCTAAAGGGCTTAGCACCTAAGTATTATGCTGCCAATCATAACACCTAGTCCTATGGTGAAAAACAATAAGAGGTGAAGCAAAAGTGGGTAAAGGCCAGCATCAGAAATTCAGAATCTCACGTTTTTGTAACAAATCCTAAAAATAAAGTTACGAAATGTGGGGCTATGATATTGCAGCACAGAGGTGTATGCAGGATGAATGAGTCGAAAGCTAAGAGTAAATGCGGGAAAAAGAGTTGGTCATTGGAATAAATAGTGACTTTCAAGATTGTTGAGATAAGGATGATGAGGACCGCGATTTTCAGAGAAGAGTGTTGGGCTTGTCTTGAGTTGAAGTAAGCAACCTCTTATCTCCCATGCGTGCTTCATTGAATTAAATGAAGAAAAAATCCTCAAGGACTGGAGGTATGATCATAGTTCATAGAAGCCATGATGAAGTTCATTTCAGGCTCTGTGAGAAATTAATAAACATGGAAGAACCTCCTGAGAGTATAGATTTCATTCTCAGCATGGAGAATCACACAGTGAATAATTCTCTGAATTGATTATGATGCAACCACAATTAGTGAGTGAACGAATCCTATTCTTAGATTTAATGTTGCAGCAGAAGAATTCAAGCAAAGAGATGAAACAACAGGATGGAGAAGCCATGCAGATGTACACTCTGTGTTGGCTTGTATTGGCCTGACGCAGGTTTAGAGGTGATTTAGCCAAGCAAATCCTGGTACTACTGGCCCTTTCGACAACAGTCCGCAGAGCATGGTTTGAGGTCTCACCTGAAGTAGTATGGGAGGGTGCTAGAGCCAGGTTTCCACATCTTGGGGATGTCTAATGAGCTTCTAGTGGTCCGCAGTTTGACCCTGTGCACACGTCGCTACGTGCACCTATTAGTTCCTCGCAGCCTATGATGTTACCTCTGTGTAGCCCTACTCAAGGCGCAATCCATATTATACCCAATTCCCTTACTATTTAACCCGTTATTACCTGATTGCTTAACTTGTTTGTGAAAGACTAGTGATAATTAATAGTATATCCAACAATCATATAAATGTGTGCGATAAACAAAACAGTATAAATGTAAAGAAGGCAATATATGAGCAGATACACCGAAATTGGAATCAAATTCTATTTATTATTCTTTGATTAAGATTACAGACTCGACACTTCCCTGCGCACTTAGCTGCAGGGGTCCGTGCACTCAACTACGGACTCTACTAGGCCTCTGCGCACTCAGCTGTAGAGCCTCTTCCTACTACTATGACCCAATGCACTTGGACTCTTACTCTATGCTCTATCTTCACTACTCAGCTGCTTCGCCCCTTTTTACAACTTAGAGCCTCACTCTACTTATACAATCCCATGGTCCGTGGACCATGGGTAGGCCTACATGACATTACATTACTTTACAATACTTAGTGCAGAAAACCCTATGACTCAACCTATACTTCATGCTTCGCGCCCGTAATTCGCAAAGTCTTACAATACATTTGACCAAAACTTGGGCTTTGAGCCCCAAAACATGTTGTGGGGGGATTTCATGCCCAACAGGCCCCCAACAAAATCATTGTGACTCGTCCCCGAGTCACTCTGTTAGCACGGCAATCTTGGCGCGAAGTCCCTCCAACTGGTCCCGTACTGCTCGAAGGTTCGTGGTACACTGTTCTAGGGTTTGCTGGACCTGCTACATGTGCTCTTCCGATGCTTCTTTGTTAAGATCAAATCCCTGCCTTAGTGCGTAGAGCCCCTGCATCTATGTGATCTTGCCGTCAATATATGCCATAATGGTGAAGGCCTCATCAATCCATGGCTGGATGCGCGCTTGGAGAAGTGCCTCTTTCTGTCTCGCGGCATCCATCTACTCTTTCAGTGCCCTTGCTTGCTGCATCTTTGCGAGCCATTGAGTGAGTATGATTGTCTGCGCAGTTCCCCTTACATTGTCATATTGCTCTTGAAGCTCATGCGCCTCTGTTTCTAGGCATTGTATGTTGGGGTCCTCCTGCAAGGATGTGAGGACTCCAAAGGCTTGGTCCAACATACCGGTATAGTCTTGCATTACCCATCCAATTTCTTCCAGTCTTGTTTTAATGGCGTGAACACACTTCTCTCTAACTTCCAGAGGAGTGGAAGGTTGTGCCTTCAGCCACAGCTCAGCAATCTAGAGATTCAGCTCCAGTTGCACACGTGTTGTTTCCTCGCGCACGTTTCAAACTCCACTTGCCAGACAGTGGATCCGCATTTCTGTTGGTAGGTCTATGACGATGGACAACTCTAGGACTTGTCGGCACGCTTCATCATCTGTCTACACTATCTACTGGTTTTGTGACACTAGTTTGTCATGCTATAGGCTAAGCTGTTCGATGTTGATATTTTACTCACTCATCCCCTGAATCACGCGGCCCTCCCTGGTGCGGAGATCTACTGTTATGCCACCCTATAGTTGGTATAGTGTGTCTCGCAAGAGGGTAGCCAAATTAAGGCCAAGTCCCTTGATCCTGCCAACCGCGGCTCTATCGACCTCATTCTCTCTTGTTAGTGCCCCTTCCAGTAGCACTATGGTGTTGGCCATTTTTGTGCGTAGCAGCTGCTCTACTACTGATGTGCCTATTGCACTGTAGGTGGCTACGGTCCCTTCCTATGGAGGTTGCACTTGGAGTTCCTGTAGCTGCGCCCTTAGGGCCCTCAAAACAATCTGTTGCTTCTACATGGCTTCTTGGAGTTCTTCCTTGGTGACCTTGCAAACCGTGTCACCAATGTGATAGAGGTCGCCTTCTGTTAACATGATCGAGTCGATGGCCAATTTGGAGGCCTTGACCTTTTTCCATGGACCTGATCTCTCTGTGACACGCAGCCTTTTCAGTTGGGTGGAAGTTGTTCCCAGATCTGTGCCTTATTCTACGAGGTCTATGTCCTCTGCTTCATGTCCTATAGACAAGTCCTGGCCCTCCTTGTCCTGCATTGTTGTGACCCCTGTTGTCTGCGCTGCTGCTGCTACTTCAGCGGCCTTTGCCTACTTCGCAGCTGCCTTTGCTACCTCGTGGACTGCCCTGACCTCTACTGTCGCTTTTTCATTGTGCCTCTTCTTGGCCAACTTCGTGATGTGCAACTTGGCCTCATCCTTTATTTTTTGTGCTGTTGTCTTATCCAGCTTCACCAAATCCAGAGCATGCCACTCTAGAAGCCATGATTCTAGCACTGTAAAAATTTCATCATCAGTGGCAATGAATGGGAGCTTGGTCCACTGCTATGTTGTATCCTTTCACACCTTGATATAGATGATGTGTATGTCTGCCTTGAAGTCTGCAAAGCTCCACAGATTGTTTTGTATTGTGGGGGACAGGTGTGGCCACCTATTAATCCACATCCAGACGCTCGCCTCCATGAGCACCCAGAAGATCTTTGTCTCGCGAATCCACTTCGCGTTCTTGGTAGCCCAAAGCGACACGTACTTTGCGGCCTCTGGTAAATCCTGCTCAATGCTCAGGAACTGAATGTCCTCCGGCAGTTCTCCTGCTACTAGCAAAATGGACAAGAGCAACCATGTGTAGTGGAAGGTCTTGCCCTGATCCTGGGCTTCCTAATAGTTGGTAAAGAATTCCTCGCAGAGGAACTTGGCCCAATTGAATTGGACTCCCTCTATGTAGTGTTCGACCAATGCAACTACTGACACTGGTACCTCATCGTCGTGGAATTTTCTCATTACCTTCCTAGCTAGGAGTTGGGTGGCTATGCGCATCCCTTTATCTTTGATGTTGTTGATTGCGTAACCCCTATTTTTCTTCTCAAGCTTATATTTTTTCTTCATTGCCTCCACAAGAGACAAATCTCCACTTTTTCCTGCCATCGCCACGGGGTCCTTTCCCTTACAGGGAAGCAGAGAAATTCTATGGATGAGGTCTGCCGTGATGGGAATAGGCTCCTCCAACCAAATTACCCATTATGCACCAGGCATAGCAGTTACCTGATGAAAAAAATAGTGATGGGCGCGCGATGAAAGTGTGGAACCAATGGCAGATGAAGCAATTCGGCCTTCTCCACACCACGCAGCCATTTTCGCATCTCTAATGTTGTGACTAGCCCCTCCATGCTCTGCTTCATGAGGCTCTCCATATCTAAGTGTGGGAACTTCTCACTGTCCGCAAGGTCCCAATCTTCAAACTTCATTGTGGGTATGCAGCCCAGGTGCAAGCCCTCAAACACAATTCCATCAAAGAGGAGCGAGGTCTGGAGTGCACTCTTAGTGGCATCTAGATCCTTTGGTATCTTGGTTTTCCATTTTCGTGGAAGGATGTACTCGGGCATTTTCACTGCAAAGCACACCGGCTATATGTCCTCATCCATGTCCTCTGCTTCCTCTATCTCATCGATGAGAGCCTGTAGATCTTCTTCCTCATCATCTGTCTCAATGGTGATAGCCTTGCCCTTTTCTTCCTTTGAGAGCTTACCAAACCGCAGATTCCTCAAGGACATGCGGACTGGTCCCATTTCCTGCTTATCTTTCTTGGGCCTCGGTGTCCAAGGCAATTTTGGGATTTCCGGCGTGACCCCAGTATATTTAGGAACATCATGTACCATGGGGTTCTGCGCGGCCTTGTCGATGGTTCCTATTAACACTCAGGTTTTCCCAAAAGTTGTAAGAAAGGGAAAGGAGGCCGAGGTAACCACAAACCAATCTTTTAGATACAGATTCTAGCCAATTTGCATCCAGAGAGGGCTCCCTCTTTAAGCTTTAGCTTTGTTTTTAGAAAATATTAGGCTAGTTGTGAAGTTTAGGTGTTTTGTTTGATTTTGGGTGGTGAGATTCAATAGCAAAGGGGCAAGATTGAGTAGTTTAGGCCATTGGGCTAATGGATTCAAGTAAGATGGCTTTACTGGATTTGGGTTTCTTAACAAAGGATGGCTTCATAGAGCAAGGTGGTCAAACAGGGAACAAATAAAGACTGGGAATAGATGGGATGGGTTTCAAAAATGGGAGAAGGGAAATTAAGAATCCTTCAACCTATTTTAAGAGAGAACTTGGATGATTATTGATAAAGAGCAATTAAGTATTCTTTAACATATAATCAAAGTGACAGAACTAGGAAACAGGAGAAATTAAGATTTCACTGTCTATTCTAATTCAGATGAAAACATTGAAAACGATAACTTTTGAAGACAGAGTGCAATAAAGCATATTCTGAATTAATCTTTTTTGTTTATCATTCAGATGTGAAACAGAGATGATATAATAAACCAAGAAAACTTTTAAACATGAGGTATAGAGGACTTATTGATCCAGTGTTTGCTTCAAGAAATCTGTGAAAAGTCCCTTGCATTAATTCTTTTTCCAGCAAGCCATGCAAAAATTTGATCCAATTAGCACTTTTATTCCAAAAACTAGTGTTACAGTGATGTATATGAATCCACCCTCAATACTCCAATTGAGGGAGTATTTATACAAAATATTTTACACAAAATATATCATAACAGAGTGAGATATATTCTGGAGATGACAAATCATTTTTACAAGAAAATAGAGACAGCTAGTCTCGAAGATAGGAAAAAAGGAAACAGATGATGTGTTATTCCTATTTGTGTTGGGTGTGCTGAAGGCAGACCCTTTTATTTGGTTTGTTGTTGTAACTTCGTGCTGGCTACCCTGTTTTACTGATACTCTTTACCTGCTCTGATACTCTTCGACCTATTTTTACCACTGTTCACCTTTATTCATCTCTGTTTATCTCAACAAGATAAATAGCCCAAAATTTACATTTTACCAAAGGTAACTTTATAAAATTTCTAACATATCTTCCCACCATTTTTGCTCTAGTAATTTGTGCCTCTGAAGTTTTCTTAGAGTTTCATCAGTCCCTGTGTATCTAAAGAAGTTAGGCTGGATAGTGAATAGATGTTTTACCTCATGCTCAATGTAAAATAAGTTCTCTAAACTGTCATAGAGAACTCGTCCTGTGGGAAGTGCTTTCACTCCTGCTGCACTTGATGATGAGCTAGATTGATTTCCAACATACCTATTCAATTTATCTACATAATCAATGTATTTCATTAACTTATCATTAATGAACAAAGGACTTGGTAGTCCTTCACTCTGCAAAACTGTGAATTTTTCCATAAAAGAATTGATTTCTACTTGCATGTCTTGGCATCTTCTCTCTAAGTTTTTCATTAAATTTCTCTTGGTCAGAACTCTTTTTATTTCCAAAATGGTGTCTGTCCTGTCTGAGATGCCAAGTACTTTTAACTGTTCTCTATTTTTGGTATTCAAATAATTAATAAGCCTATTGGCTTCTTCTGGCATTTTACCCAACTCTGCTCTTGTTTGCTGAATTGCTCCATGGGCTATTTTCACTAAGTCTAGCTGCTCATAGATTACTTGGATTGACGGCCATATTTCATTTATAGACTGAATGATATTAGCCCAAAGGATTTTCCTGATTTCTATCAAGGGTTTATCAAAGGTAAGCTCTTGTTCTAAGGTTTTTACTTTACTTTCTAAGGCTTTAATCTCCTTAGTTTTTTCTACAACACTTATTTGGGAATGTCATAATTCTTCTCTGCCTTATCAAATTGCTCTTTCACTTGTTTCATCTCTATAACCTACAATCTTAATTCTTCCATAGCCTTTATCAATTATTCTATAGTCATATTAGTACTGCTACCTGGTGTTGTACTTGCTGTTGATGTACCTGTAATTCCTTCTGCTGTGACTGCTAGGATATTTGTAGCTACTGTAGTTGAGACTATGGGGATTACCTCAAGAGGCTGAGAGGTCGACTCTCCTTGCTTTTCCTTCAGTGCTTTTTCCAATGCCTACTCTGTATCATTTAATATTTCATTAACTTTCAGGAGCAGGTCCATCATGTCTTCTTCTGATTTATGCTATATAACTTCTGCAGTTTGTTGATGCCTTGAAGGGGGCAGCTTCGGCTGTTTTGTTAGGGCAGCAATGTTCTCTTCTTTCTTTTTTATCAGAGCCTGTATGCCTTTAGCATCTTTGGGATCATGTCCCAATCTAATGATGGTCTCTTCCATTGATTTAATCCTGTTATCCTTGGCTAGAGAAGAGGCTCTCTCCAAATGTAATTGAGCTGTTGTGTTGTCCAAGGAATTTTGCAATTTGTGGGCTAGCATTTCTTTGTCAGTAAGTGTGGAATAAACCATTTCCCCAGTCTGCTTATGAAGCTCAATCTAGTCCATAGGATGAATATATTTGGCCAGGACCTCCATGTTTGTTCTAATATGGTCTGATGCTAACTAGGGTTGCTTCACCTTTGGCTTAAAATAACTCATCAACATTTTACCTTCTTTAATGTCATAGGCTGACATTAATCTCTGCTGGTTTGTGGGGGGCATTTTCAGATATTGACCGTAAATTTGAAGCCTTATTGGGTCATTCCTGGCCTTTACCTCTGTGAAAGTCTTCTTAATGTCTGAGGCCTGTTTGCTTTGTGGCTTGGTGGAAGATACTTCAACACTGTGTTGTCTTTCTAGCTCCTGCCTTTGTGAGCTAGTTGAGGTTACTCCCAATGGTGTAGTTTGCTAGCTAGCTCCTTCTTCTCTTTGGCTGTCTATAGTTTCTTCAATTATGTCCTCTTCTGACAGAGGATTTATTCTTTGTCTCTTTTCTCCAGGTTGTTTTGTTGGTCCACTGATAGGTGTGATGGTTTCTCAGTCCCTTTTTCTGTTTCTTTCCTCATTTAGAGGAGTCTGCAATGCTGGAATTTATGTTACTTTAGTTTGGGCTGGAGGAATGTGCACTTGACTCTATTCTTTGGAATTTGTAGGCTGATCTGTCATTGTAGGTTTCTCTGTAGTATCTATCTCTTTGCCCTTTGAAGTAGCTGGTACATTAGCTTCTTGTGGAGACTGTTGAGAAGTTCCAGCAGAGGATGTACCAATTCTTGATTGTTGAGGTAGTTTGAATGCTACCTGTCCAAAAGAGTTCAGGTCAAGGGTTTTTTCAAGATCTTTCATAGCCATTTCCATCTTTTCTTGCTCACTAATTTCTTCTATTAGGGTTCCTTCTACCCATTCATCCTGATTTGCAAACTGTTTAATTTCTAGGATCCTATGATGTATATAAATTGATAGCCTATTCTTTGTTCTTCTGTCACATATGAAACTATTTGGGTCATAAGGCACCCACCAAAAACTTTTCTTCAATCTAAGTTGGTCTTCTAGAATCCTTTCAGCATCTTGCCATGCATCCCTAGAATTTATGACATAAGGGCCTAGCTGGTTCCTTATTCTTAACCGGGCTTTCTTATTTGCACTACAAAAATGGACTAAGTCTGCATTGATAATCTGTCTGAAATGCTCTAATACAAACAATCTCATGGGCACATATTTAGGCAACTTGAAAGGGCACAGTTCACAGCCATACATTCTGATTTCTGTGTGATTTTGGTAGAGGTACCTGTCACCTATCATGTACTTCTTGGAGAGTTGGAGAATATTTTTCATGTCACTGGTGAGTCTAGGAAGGGGAACTCCTGTTAACAGAGTAGATGCTGGATGGACAAACCAGTCAATGAATTCATTATAGGTATAAGGAGACTCCAGAGTTCTATGAAAGATTGAGGTCCAAAAGATCACAGGCCTTCGATTTCCTTTTGAGTCCAATTTCCTGATGGGGAAAGGGAAGCTGTCTAGCTGATGATATAATAGAAGATGATATATAAAAGATGTGTATTTGAAAACTCCTTCCCTATCCAAACTTATGAATTGATCATGATTTTATTGGCAATGAAAGTGGCATAGTCATACTTGACAGCAGAGGGTTGTCCAGGAGTAAATATTGACAACAAAACTAGAGTAATATCATCAACATATTCACTGGTATTAAATCCAATGATCATGGATATCATGTCAACAATAAGTCTACCAGTTTCAGTGAAAAAGGTCTGCAGATAGGGAGGTGGACCCGTTGGTTGATAATTTGGTAACATAAACATCTGAGCAATACGGGTTATCTCTGATTTAGGCAACTGAGGGGCTTTTTCAAGCAGATATCCCAGGGAAAGAGGAGCAAGGGGCTGAGTGGAATGGAACTGTATCATTTCATTAATGGACTTAGCAGTTATGGGAAAAAGAACAGTTTGGGATGGGGACATAACTGCTCTATGGATAGGGTCATAGTTGGCACAGCATTGATGAATGATATCTGGGAAAACATGGACTGAGGGGAGGAAATACATGGGAAGATTGGATTCCCACAGTCCAAAAAAGTCAGAATTATTCAGATGACTATCTCTGATTTGGCAAAATATTTTAAGATGGTTACCGTCACCTGATAGGTATTTTATCTGGAAATCCTTGTTGGCCAGGGGTAAATAATCTAAATCTTGTTGGGGTGCATTCATGGGCGCGACATTCAGGGCTGTGGGAGTTTCCATATTTGGTTCTTGTGTATTCAAACTGGAATTCAGATTTCTTATGGGAAAAATGGAGTAAATAGTCAGTTTAGGGTCTCCTTATTGCAGTTACAGACTATTTTTAATTTGAATTTGGCTTTATCTACTAGAATTCCCAGTGGAAAACCGAAATTGCAGGGTTTCAGGGAAAAAATGGATAAATACCTAGATTATGGAGGAAAGTCGTACAATGGCGGGTTGGTTGACAGGCTACGAAGCTCGTGCTGTAGTCTTGCTAGTCAAGTGGCGGTTCAAAAGTTGGATCAGTGGACTGGACGTTAATTTGCATGGGAGCTGGATGCAATGCAATACAGTGAAAATGATGTTTTATCATTCTTTTAACGAAATTTGTTTTGGCGGCTATTTTTGGCATTTAATGGGTGGATGACGTCAGCGTGATGGGACGTTTTGTCATTACGTGGAGGGTGGTAAGTGGTTTACCCCACACAGCTTTTGGGGTTAAGTGGTATCGGGCTGAGGGCAAGCGAGCATGTTGGGAGCACGACACGTGGCGAGGGTACGGCGGAAAAACACCAGGCGATCACGAGTTAAAACACGGTGGTAAGGGGCATTGCGATATGATCATCGACCGTCGGATGAAAAGGCGGAGATCAAATGGGTAACGGGTTATGGAGATGGCAGGGTGTTAATTCCATGGCCCCAATATAATTAACGTTGATTTAATCATATCGGGCGCTTCATGATTGGTCAGGGTAATGGTTATTAATTAACCTGGGTGGTTAATTAATCCCTATGTGTGGCGGGAAGGTTCTTAATAAGTTTCAAATAAACCTATTAATTCCTATTCAAACTATGAATATGGTCATATTTGACCGAGGCGGGATATATATATAAAATTTTGGGGTTTCTCCATAGTTAATTAATACAGGGGAGGGAACATTTTTTCAGGAGTTATATATTATAAGTTAAAAATTAATATGAAATGAAATAATAAGTGCCAAGCTAAAATGTTAGGAATTTACATTTAAACTTAGGCTAAAGGGGTTTTTCAAGTGATATAATGCCTTTCCTAAGTAAAATAGGTTTTTCACTTAGGATAAACTTTATGAAAAGGAGATGAATGATGGATGGATGATTTATGAGCATTCAAGCTTTTAGATCATTGGGTCGAGGGTTCGGTCCCTCCAGAAGTCAGAGAAATACTCTGAGCCCCTTTGACTTTCAAAGACCTTAATGCTTAGGGGGAATTAGTGAAGTGTTTAGGGAAAATGTGAATGGGAGTTAGTTATTTAACCTTGCCCTGATTGAACTGCCTCAAGTAAAATATATGCTTTGCACTTTGCGATAAAAGTAAAGATGAACTCATTTAAAAACATTTTCATCACAATTATCATTCTGCAACACCATCTACCTACCCTACCTACTTTAACCTGACATTTTTTCTTCTTTATTTGGGTGCACTTAGACTGGAAAACCCTTATCAAATCATCCTTTTCTTTTACATGGCAAACCTACCTAAGTCTGCACTGATTACATCCAAGGGCTCATATTAAACTATTGAGCTCCTTTTATTCACTCTACCTCTACTTATCTGCCAAGATTACACTGTTTGGTTAGATTTTATTCTCTATTCTACAGCATGAAATTCAAATATGAATTAGCCAAGCTTAAACTATTTAACTATTCATCAATTGTAGCATAAGTAACAAGTTGCACACAATTGCTTATTATAGAAAATGAAATAGTAGTGGCACTTGGACTTGCACACTTTCCTGGTCTATTTTTGTTTGGGGTTCATTTCTTTCACTTTTTTGACCATTTTATTCTTTTTACCCTTTGATTTTTCTTTTAGGGTATACCCTCTTTACATTTTTTAAATTTTTTTATTTTTTGACAATATGGAAAACCTTTGCAACAAGAAAAGGTATGAACATATTACAGAGCTCATCAAGTCAATCATGAAATATGACACCTATTGCTATAGGAGCATAACTGTTCCTTCTGCAAAGCCCAAACCTCTCTTGGTAACCGCCATCTTGTTTGAACTGCCTGTGGTCGTTCGTGAACTTCGGGGCTTGAATATCGCTCTGCGCGCAACACTCTATGCTCTAATCAACTGCTCAAATCTCAAGTGAACAAGTGTTGTCTCGTGGCTAGCCCCTGGAGTTTTATAGCACCTTTTGAATTCAAATTCGACCATTCCTCCAAATTCTGGGCCATCAATGCTTTCTTGGCAGCAAATTGTCCCAAATCTTGCCCTTAATTTGCATCTTAAATGCCCACCGCCCACTCTATTTTTCCTTAAATCAGACATCCCGTCATGAACAGTGACACCAACGTTCACTTCCCAACCTACACCCGCGGCAGTGCAACCCCCCGTGCACGAGCGCGAACCTTATGACATGCTGATTCTGCGCACACCTCCCTTATCAAGCACCTCCCAAACAAACTCTTTTATAGTCTTGCGCTCTCTTTCAACTGCCTGGAGCGCTGAAACTATGCTTCCTATGGCTAGTCAGGTGGTCATACCACCTATGCGAGACTGCAACTCACCTTCCAATATAGTCCGCGAAAGCTCCTCAATTTCCTTCGTGATAGCTAGCATCACGCGTTCTACTGTATGTAGTGCGCTCCCCTAGTTACTGCGTTTGGTGAGGTGCGGTCGTAGCCATGGTAGCAGAGTCATAATTCTTGGCGACAATCTTCTAATCCAATGGTGTGATCATCCACACCTTGTTTTGGCATCCTTGGTTTATTGACGAGACATGCTTGCTTGATCTCATTTTCCAGCCTCTTGATCTCGGTGTCCATCAAAATTATTTTCTTCCTCAATCGTACCTGGTCTTTTTCAAGTTCGCGAAGTCGAAGGTTCCCTCGTCAAATGGCTTCATGAAGCTTTATGTGTTCGACCTCACGTAGTTGTGTGATTTCTTTGTCCTGGTCTTCACACAATGTCACAACGGCGAGAGCTCTTACAAGTGGACTCCTCTTTGCATTCTCTTCAGAAATTATAGTCACTACTTTGTTCTGCATCCCTGGAATTGTTTCTGCGATCAGGGTTTTACACATTGTCCTATAGGCCCATCGAACTGCTGGTACATGCAGGTCCCAGTCAGTGCATCTCACCTGGTGAACCATGTTCAGTACTTCGCACACCCTATCAAATATTTCTCCATGGCTAATTGGTAGCGCATGTTTCCTTTCCTACTGCTACGGTTTGTTCCGATACTCTATTCTGAGAGTGGCATGCACTTGTGCGGGTTGTATAGCATATGTCAATACCCATTGGGAAAGGTGGGCGCGCAATTTGTTCAGCCCCTACTGACTGGCCCTTGTTCTGAGCTGGGGTTTTCCAAAGCATAGGCGCATCATCCTTCTGCATCCATGACAGTCCTCAAAACTTCCTTGATGCATGCCCCACCATCGTGCAGGCATTGCGCGTAGTGCCCACTTCAGTGCATCGAAGCACTACTGTTCTAGTACTACGCTTTCAAATTTGCTTAGGAATTCATCCACCACTATCAACCCATCATATGTTGGTAAATCCCTTGCTTCTGTTGTCATGCAGCACTTCGTGCAGCTGATTCTGTCATCACTCTATCTCTTCGTCCGAACCCAAAGTGCAGGAGATTTTGCAATCCCATGAAATCCTTCCATCTGTAGTCAGATTCACCCAATCTTCTTCTCGCATGATTATCTTTTAAATACAATCGAAATCATCCTCACTATCTTCATCGTGCACCGGTTCAGTGTAGCATGCTCCTTTGGCTGGATCTAGCACTACTACTACGCATAGTGACTTTTTCTCGAAGATCATTTTGCGCTTCTTCATATTTATGACTCTGTTCATATCAGTGGCCCAGTCTATTCCTAGTAGCATGGGATAGGGATTATTGTCATTAACAATCTCTATCACTTCAAAATATGCCTGCACACTCGCACCTTTAATATCTACTATTACCCCTTGCAGTCTTCCCATGGGCAAGATCTTCTGCTGGTTCGCCCTTCGTAACTGAATAGGAGACCACTGTAGTGCAGGTCTGCCCATGCAATCCCATGTTTGTTTTGGTAGTACATTCGTATCTGATCACAGATCTAGGATTACCTGATCCATGTCATACTCGATGATTTGCGTAGTCAACCTCATTTCCCTTCCTGTATGCAACACATGCTTACTAAGTTTCTGGACCACGCATGGCTCTCCTGACCCCGTGCACCTAGTGATAAGTTCTTGTAGTCCTTTACTACCTTTTTGTTAGTTTCATGCATGTCTCCAGAAAGGTAGTGAGAATTGAAGGATCCATCCTTGGCTCTAGTTGATCCTTACTACCTGAAGTGGAGGCCTCAGTGAAGCTCTGCTTAGCTTCCATGAATGTCTCCTTCGTGCGTTCTAAATAAAATTGAGGTTCCTTTGCAGGAGCCTTGCGAGCCCATACACTTTCCTCTTACTATTTCCCTTTATCATCACCAGTGGTCATACTGCTCTTGAGCATCTTGTTTACATTTGGGTCTTCTTCGTGCAGTTCAGACCTCATCGTCTACAAATTCTAATTCAGAGGGGGCTGAAGTACCTCTTTTTCGCGCAGTCTTGCTATCAAGGTATGGCAATCTTCTACCTCATGATCAAATTGAGTATAATACAAACATGATGTCCTTGTCGGGTTTGTACAATTGCGGGCATAGTGCCCTGGCCCTCCGCAATTATAACAAATTACCTGTCTACAACCCCTTCCTAGTCCCATTCCACCTCGATCTCGACTGCACCCCTGAAATCCAGCGTGCACCATTCTTACATTTGGGTCGAGGGCTCATGTTTCGATCTGCACCCTGTAGGCAAGAGTCCAATCCATCATTAGTTCGTAACTTCTGCAGGTGCATTCATCATGGCCTTCCGACCAGCAGAAATTACAAAATAATTGTTGGGACGTCTGCATATACTTCTGCAAAAGATGACAGTTATCCATAGTGTGTTTTCTTCCTATCTAACAGATCATGCACCATAATGCAGGCGTCGTGCTTGTTCTTACATGTGCCTCAGGTATTAACAGCATTGGCCCTCCTCCTACCAAGTAATTCGTGAACACTGGACAGTGGTCCTTATCATGCCCCTGGCCTTTGCATTTTACACACCATACCTCCTCGTGCGCCTCTGGCCAAGATGTCCTGTCTTGTTTCAAACTCTACATCACCAGACACAAATTTTATAGTTGCGCGTGGATTTGTTGGACTCCCAGACCAGGGTCTTGTATAGGGGTCTCATGCAATCTCATCACCATCTCCAATGCTCCGACCTGGGTGGTAAGTTTTTGTTGTGACAATGTCGTCCTTAAGTGCAGTGTTAGAGATGCTACAAACCATGCACAGTGTTGTCCATCCATCAACATCATGTTGGCTTCACGAATCATACCCTTCAATCTTTGGTCCAAATCCCAGGGGGTCTCGCCCGGGAGCATCGTGATCTCCTTAAACCATATGATTGATTGTGTTTCCAACTTTGGCCTGCTAAATTCCCTGTTCAGCGTGGTCTGCATTTCTACGATTCCTGCGTTTGGATGGTCATTAGAATGCTCAATGTACCATGTTAATGCGCGATCCTGCAACGCGCTTACCAGTGTAGCCTTTTTTATACTGTCATCCACTATTTCTTGTGCCTCCCATACCGCTCTTACCACGAACCAAAATTGGTTCGGGTCTTCATTCCCTACTCCTCTGAATACTAGTAGTTTGATCGCACTCGCCATATTGAACTGTCGTGGTGGCAAAGGTGGGGTGGGTGGAGATGGAGGTGAGGATGGTGAGATGGGTGGCAGTGTAGGTGGAGGTGGTAAGCATGGAATTTGTTGCCTTATCAGACTTATCATGCTTCTTGAAGAAACTTTTGTGAGCTCTTCCTTGATTTCCCACAAGGGGGAAATAAAGGGACTGGTTTCCAATTCTTCACTACTTCTGCTTATGTAGATCTTCTCACTTCATGTAGTCCCAAACATTAATTTATTCGCATAACTCGTTTTTCACACAATAGCATCTTAATCCAAGTGTTCAAAGATTTGATATACTTACATCACGGTCCCTTAAGGAAATGTCGCTCTGCCTCACTGTAGCTGACGGCTATATCTACCATGAACTTAGTGATAAATCCTCCTATAATTCGGTCAAGCCAATGGTCCACAGCTCACATGACCTTATCTCCTGATGCTTCTAGTCTGTACACTAATTCTGAAGTCCACACAATTAGTTTATTGAGCCTAAACCTTCCCTGACTATCTGCTAGCTTCATGATCCACTCATACAACTAAGAAGGAAAGGATGCAAATAAAATTTTGTGGATTCCTCTATACAAGTAGCGCTTCAACCACTATTCCTTAGACACTCGCGGATTTCTATTTTCCTGCACTGCAAACTCGTGAATCTTCTTGTCCAACCACTCTTCAATTTCTTTCTTTGTGGGATTCCAGTGGCACGAAATCATAAATCCTTATGTAGATCTCGGTCCCAGCAATGGAACCATTTGTTGGCTTATATGGGCTGACCCAGATTTAGAGGTGATTTAGCCAAGTAAATCTCAGTACTACTGGCCCTTTCAGTAATAGTCTGTAGAGCGCGAACTGAGGTCTCACCTGAAGTAGTATGGGAGGGTGCTAGAACCTGGTTTCCACACCTTGGGGATGTCTGATGAGCTTCTTATGGTCCGCAGTTTGACCCTACACGCACGTCACTATGCGCACCTATTAGTCCCTCGCAACTTGTGATGTTGCCTCTGCGTAGCCCTACTCGAGGTGCGATCAATATTATTCCCAAGTTCCTGACTATTTAACCTATTATAACCCAATTGCTTAACTTATTTGTGAAAGACTAGTGATAATTAATAGTATATCCAGCAATCATATAATTGTGCATGATAAAAAAAACAGTATAAATGTAAAGAAGGCAATATATGAGTAGATACACCAAAATTGGAATCAACTTCTCTTTATTATTCTTCATTCAAGATTATATACTTGACACCGCCTTGCGTACTAAGCTGCAGGGGTCCACGCACTCAGTTGTGGACTATACTAGGCCTCTACGCACTCAGTTTCAGAGCCTCTTCCTACTACTATGACCCAATACACTTGGACTCTTACTCTATTCTCTATCTTCGCTACTCAGCTACTTCGCCCCTTTTTACAACTTAGAGCCTTGCTCTACTTATACAATCCCATGGTCCGTGGACCATGGGTAGGCTGACATGACATTTCTTACTTTACAATACTTAGGGTAGACAACCTTATGACTCAACCTATACTTCGCGCCCGCAATTCACAGAGTCTTACAATAAATTTGACCAAAACATGGGCTTTGAGCCCCAAAACATGTTGTGGAGGGATTCCATGCCCAACACTTTGATAGTGTGAATTGAAAAATGATGGTTGACAAAGAATGCATCATTCATTGTGTGATAGTGAAACAAAACCAAGGATTACATTTGGGCAATGTAGGGGAAAGCATCATTGTTTCCAGTGAGATGGGTGGAGGGCTATGCGCTTGAGTATGTTGCTGAGGAGAGGCTAAGTGATCTTGTGCTGCAAAGAGAGACAGAGAGTGCTTATGCAGAGGAAAAAGGCCCAAAGTGTGTTGGTGTTGATATGTGAGGCCGAGAGAGCCTATTGAATAGTATAGGGCCAAGAGCAGAAGTATGATGTTGCAGTGTGAATAGAGTGTTACATGGGCTATGTATTAGTGAATGTTGTTGAGTAGAATTGTGGGTTGTTGTAGAGTAAACAGAGGACATAGAATGTTGAGTGGGCCAAGGGTAGAGGAGAACAAAGAGCTAAAAATAGGAAAAGAGGTCTCCAATTACAGTGAGCGGTAAGTTTTCTTTTGAGTTCAAGTTGGTGCCTACATACTAGAAGTTGGTGATTCCATCTCTAGTGGGTTCTTGAGAAGACTTAGGGGTTGATTCCTCCTACAATTTAGTGCTTGCATAAATCCAAGGAGCTGCAATTTGGTGCTTGAAAAAAATCCATGAATTTGGTGCTTCAGATGGTGCTTTTGGTAGGCTTATTAGGTGTCTACAAAAGGAGGGATTTGGTGCTTCATTCTAGTGGGTGCTAGCAAATAATGAAAGGGGTTTGGTTCTTCCTGTGAATCTTGACTCACAATTAGATTGATGTAATAGAGTAGATGGTCTCATTTTTACATCAATAACAACAACAAGCTTTGGTGGTTTTTTCCCAGAAGGGTTTCCACGCTAAACCTCTGTGTCATATCTATGTTTCTCATTATGTGTATGGTTGTGTTGATTCATATGGTTGTTGTTATGGTTTGTTAATGGTTTCTCTCATTTAGTGGATGCCAAGTTTGAATGAGTAAAAGATAAATTGGCATAAAAATTAAAATTAGCCTTAATACTGATTCACCCCTCCCCTCTTAGTATTAACATTGTTTGTTGTATATTGCTACATAGACAATTCGATCTATGCCTTGAGAAACTCTATTATATTACAACTTCCATGCATGAGGTGTCATTCTCCATGGTCGTACTCCAATCCCTTCTTTCCCATTGAAAAGATCTTTTTCAGTACTTCGGTACCTATGGTTCTTAGAAAGGAAGTGTCTATACTAATCAAACACCTCCTTTCCTAAGTTTCTTGAATGACGAGATTTAATCTCAGGACCAAAATCTGGACAAGAAAATTTACCCTTTGTTTGAAGACCTGCAAGAGATGGAATAAATTTTATATCAATTATTTTACATATGTACAATGAAGGCCGAACTATTTAAAAAACATACTTGAAATGAAATTCATAAAATTAAACATTATTAAAGTGCAGGGCAACATTATAATAGACCACACAAATTTGTTAGCCCCGGGTCATCATTAATCATCCATACAAGCATTGCATGGAATTCAAATTTCTTTTGTGAAACTACTAATCTAGAGATATTATACATAGTGACATCGTTCCATAACTCCACTAACTCATCAATAAGAGGCTTGATATATACATTCATATCTTTGACCTGGTACTTACCTAATTGATTGAACATCTAACAATACATAATTAAGACATATATGAGTAAATAAAAAAAATATAAGACATAATTATAATGCATAATTGAACATATATGAGTAAATTAACAAAAAAATATAGGACATAATTATGAAATAAACAAGACAAATGAGATGTTATTGTGCTAAAAAAAATCATTCTAAACAAATTAGTACCTAGAAAAATCATTGTCAACATTATGTGCTCCCTATTTATTGACTTCTGGAATGTTATTGTTGATAACAAAAATGGGCCACACTGAGTATGTAGATCTAGCCTCTCCAAATGGATTGACATCACCAGCTGCTAATGAAAACCTAGGATTACGAGGTTCTATTTTAAACTTTGGCCATTCTTCCTCTATATTCCTAAATGCATATCCATCTGTAAGAATTTGAAGAACACCATCTTCACTTCTATTCATTGCATGGTAATCCATATTTATGCTACACCTTTTCACCTGAACAATTGTCGCAGACGTGGAATTATGGGAATATAACGAAGAACCTTGTGAGGAACCTTTTTTGTTACTTTATCAGTTTGATATCTACTGTCATCACATTTTGGGAATTTGTCTTTCAACACATGTTCTTTATAATAGAGAATAACAACATTAGGGCATGCATGAATAGATTGATACTCCATTCCAATATCTTTCATAACAACATGTAAATCTCGATACGTATGAGGTAAAACATTTGACGACGGTAACAAAAATTCACCTAATAATATACAACATAAGAAAATAGTATTGGTTAATGTACTAAAAAATATTAATCGTACATATTGCAACCAAATGATACAAATTAATGAAAAGATGTAGGCCAACATACTAACATTAAAAATAACAGAAAAAATAATTGCTTTATCATGTATATAGTATTAAATGTCATAAAATATATTGCATACCTTAGAAGTTGTGTCACACATGTGTTTTACAAAACATTCACCACCTTTAAGTTAACCAACAACAATAGAGTAGAGAGAAGAGATCCTTTTGAGCCTTCATAAACATGTTTAATTGCCATATCAAGTACAGGGTAATCAAAAGCACGGTCATCATATTGATTGTCATCAAAATCCATTCCAACATTATTATATTTCCCTTGGATCATTCTGTTTGTCCCATATTTTTCAATTATGTTATCAACATCATTATCTTCTTCCATAGGATCATTAGCTTGATCTACAATATTAATCACTCCTTGTTCTTGAACAGGTATGTAGAAATTATGTTGTAGATTTGAAACTTCTCATGAAGTTTTAATAAAAATTGCAAGACACAAACCTACACTACTTCTCTTCATATATTATTTCACAATTTAGAACACAAATTTTAGACATGCAATAAGAAATCACACACATGCAACAAGTATTTTCCTTTGGGGAAAGAAATCTACTAAAAACCCCAATGCCTCTTGCATTAATCAAATGAATAGAGATGTAATAGAATTTAATTGCTCAACTGAGCTCACCGTACAAGTGCACAACCTATCTCTCTACTCATTGAAGGTCTCTAACCTAGACTTACTCAATTTCTACCTTGGCTTGAGATCCTTGTTGGGCGCAGCCCAACTTAACCTAGATTTTGATGAAGACTCTCCATTTTAGGGAGAAGCGTGCAAAGTAAAGGATGCAGCAAAGCACGAAGTGGAGAAGCAAAGTGCTAAAGTGGACCATGTAGTAGATATATTGTGTGTTATATGGGCTTTGGAGCTGGTCAAAGCCCCTCCCTTTTGTTAAATGAATGTAATTTTGTATATGATGAATGGTTTTCGAACCATAATAGCTTGTATTAGGGGAGTCCATGGTATATGGACCATGGTATTGTAATGATGGACCCTTGATGTAATAGTATATAATAGGTTCAAATAATAAAGAGAAGAATCATCATCTTATTAGCCATATCTGTGTTTATGGTTGAATTATTGTGATCTGTACTTGGGAAGGAAGATGAGGCTCTGTAGATGAGTGTGCAGAGGCCTAAGTCCGCAACTGAGTGCGCGGATTGCCTACAGCTGAGTACATAGGCCAAGAAGTGTTTGTTGTACAAATTATCTATTATAATAAATATTTCTTGTGGGCGTAGTCCCACATTGGGATGAACCACGATAAAATCAATGTCTTCATGTATATCTTTGCTTATTATTTATTCTAGCATAGCAGTTTTATTAGAGTTTCGTTTTATTACAGCACAGTAATGATTAAGGGTTTATATGATATGTTTTGAGTAATAAAAGTAGTGTGGCGAAGTAATGTATGATTGTGAAGTAAATGATGAATGCTAAGTATCTGAAAACACACAAATACCACATCACATCATCCCTCAAGGCTACAGAAACCTGGTTCTATATCCTTCCATAATCACTTCAGGTGAGAATGTGATCTACTTGTAGGTCGTTACCGAAAGGGCCTGTGATTTTGGGTTTTGTTGGTGCACAGTAAAAGATCAAGCCTGGGTCAACCCAGCCTAAAGCCAACAAATGGTTCTATTGTCAAGACTGAGATCTGTTTGAGGAATATGTTTATGTGGCATCAGTCAAAGAAATAAATTCAAGATTGAGTAGAACAGAAGGAACGGGAATTTGAAGAGCAAGAGAATAGAATCCCTTGTCTGTCATCTGAAAGGTAGTTACAGAAGTACATTTTCAAAGATCAATATGAAATTTCTTCATGTTGAGTTATATGAGTGGATATCAAGGTTGACTGAGAGAAAGAATTGTTTTAAAGGAGATGAACCTAAGGAGTGGACTCTTGAATTAATATAGGGACTCAAGAACACTAACAATAGGATCTCAAGAGATGTTGATTTTTGGATTGATAACATCTTGGGAGGATTCATTACTGAGTTCATGGTAGACTTGACTGTGTCCTACAGCGAATCAGAATGATAATTCTTCAAAGGACTGTGAGGTAAGTACATGAGATCTCTAAAACTCTGGATTAAGATGTTTTTGTGTGAAAAGGGAGTCTTATGAATGCAGTGAGACTATTATCTTACTTATGTTGAGGAGAAGATCTGAAGAATATACTGGAACAACGCGAAGTGGAAAAAGATATGTAATAGACATTAAAAAGGTATCTCATGGCTAAGATCCAAGGGCTTTAATAGAAACTAACTATAGCCCTCTTTTAAGTGAATCTGAAAGTGAAGAAAGCCTCCCTGAAAACCCTGAAGTAACCCCATAGTATTCACCTTTCTAGCCTAAAATTTTGTCGAAGCCAGAATTGAGTAATAATCAGGGTATGTTTGGTTTCCCCATCCCTCTACCCCCTACTCCCCATCACCCTTCCCTTACAAATACCCCTCCCCCTTCCCCTCCCCATCCAAGAAGAAATATGGTTGATCGTATCAAGCTACCTGTTTTTAAAGGAATTGGATCAGAGGATCCAGAACAATTTTGGTTTTTATGTGAAGCAAGATAGATAGCGAAGAAGGTCCATGATGAAAATATAAAGAAGGTGCAACTCGTCACAAAATTTTGAGATTGAGCATTGACATGGGACATGAAGTATTTGAGCAATCAGATAAGATCATTCACAGATATTAAAACAGTGTTGGTAAAAGAATTTAAGAAGCCAAAGTATGAATCCTAGTGTATCACAAAGTTAAAATAAATCAAGCAAAGGTTGATTAAGTTTGTTTGGGAATTTAACCAGAGTTTCAAAGTATTATTGGATCAGATGAGCTTCGACATAACTCTGCATCAATAAAAGGAATGGTTCATAGTTTCATTTCTACCACATATCAGATTGCCTTTGATGCAACAAAAGATAGAAACTCAAGCCGAAGCTCTAAAACTAGCGATGAAATTACAATCTTCATCTATAGGATATACCAATGCAAGTATGCAGCAGATTCAGATTTAGCGAGAAAATTTGACACTGCAGTTACAATATATGAAGAAAAGTAAAGAAGTCAGAGAAGAAGTGTGGTGTACAAAGTGAAAATCAGAAGGCCACTCTCAGGAGAAATTTCCTCTCTTCAGAAATTACATGGCTAGTGGAGCACTGAATCCTTTGAATCTTGGATCCAGACTATGGTGCGAGATATGAAAAAAATAGAGGCAAAGATCACTCAATTGATTGTTATTTGTTGCAAAAATATGTGCAGAATCCAAATAATTTATATTGCAAGTTATGTAAATTGGTGGGACATGATGAGAATAATTATCGAGCTTATGAATTAATAATGGATCACGGTGTTAACACATATAGAATTCAAGTTGAAGAGCATGAACATGAAGGAAGTGTAAAACGAGGTGGTTGAGGTGGCTATCAAGGAAGAGGTCTAGGTGCGGAGCTAGTCAATGTCGTGGATAGATTATCTGCTATAATTGCAACCAGGCAGGTCACTTTGTAAGAGACTGTTAGGTTCCTACTATGACATGTAAGTATTGCAAATCATTTGATCATGTAATAAAATAATGTCCGATACTTATGGAAAAAATGCAAGAAAACAAAAAACCAACAGCCAACACAGAACATTCAAATGATGACTACCGAAATAAGAACCGATGATCCTCAAATCAATATTGTTAATAGAAGTGGAGTTGCGGCTAGAAGGGACAAAGTAGAAGGAAAGAAGGAATCTAAAATTGGATGGGTTAGAAAGACTACTGAAAAGCTCCCTCTTTTGACACTCATAAGGAAAAATAAGTGTTTATGGAAGCCAAGTGAAGCTTTATGGATGTTGGAGCTTCGACATCTAGTGCAAAGCCAAGGTAGAAAACCAGCTGCGATGTAGTATCAGCTTCGACACAGAATCAAGAGTCAGAAAGCCAAGAAGATATTTTAAAGTCATTTTTCCGATCTTGTATAAATCTATTAAGATATCAAAAAGTTGTAGAAGTACTACAGTAATTTATATATTCATGTGCATATAAAGAAGTTACGTGTTGTTAACAATGTGAAGAGAACAGGGAAAGAAATGAGGCTTAGGGCGCAAATAGGAGACTATGAGATGGATCACGTTATTTTATATCTCTAATCTAAAGCCAATGTTGTGACAAAGAAAACATGGGAGTTAATGGGTAAGATGAAGTTACAATGGTCACCTATTAAGTTGAGGATGGAAAATCAACAGAAGATCTTCCCCTTAGGAAGACTATCCATATGACAATAGACATTGAAGGAGTTTGCACTATTACTAACTTCTAAGCAATAGAAATTGTAGATCACAGTAACACCTATCCTTCATTACTTGGACTTGATTGGGTATTTGATAACATGGCTATAATTAATTTGAAAACAAGACAAATGATATTTGAAGGAAATAATATGAGGGTAATTGTTCTCTTGGATCCATCAGAAGGAGCAAGGTATACAGAGCTAGTTAGAGAAGAGTACTACGCAGACGATATAGATAATATCTATCAATCGATAGGAAACAAACAAGATTTTGTTAACCCTACTGTAGAGGGCAAGCTAAATTGGGAACATGATAGTTTGTGTGCATCATACTCATAAGAAGAATTGGATAATTGGCAGAGCATGCTACATGAAGTATCTACAAGGCATGGACAAGAGTAACTAAATCAGTTCAATGCATGACATCTGAGGTATGTAACCTGCCATCTTATGATGCCTTAGGCAATGTGAATGTTTTTCTTAATAATTAGGAGGAACATATCCTATAAATTAAACAATTTTTAGCTTTGGATATAGCCCTAAAAGATACTCCTGCTAGATGGTGGGGTAAGAATAATATAGAAGGTTGGAAGGAATGTCGAAGATTGATATGGATAAGATTTGGTTAGGTAAACACAGAGATGGAATTGAAATATGATGGTGAAACTAGTCCCAGGGAGAATATATTGTTATTTACTACAACATGGAAGGGGATTCCACAACAAGAATAGGTACATGGGTTTATTCATACATTGGAGACAATTCCTCGGAATTGGTACCTAGAATAGAGCTTCGACATGGTACTGTGAACTGGGCAAAAATGGTTGATGTGTTTATTTTAACATTTAGCTTTGAAAATGATTGTCCATATATAGATTCAACTCTTCAGATAGTTAGGAGGAAGATCTTTGAAAATACAATTCCAAGGACTTGGAAGCAACTTGATTGGGATGCACAGATAGAACATGCACTAGAATGTTACAAATTTATTGCAGAAGAAGAAGAAGATCCTCGCAACATTGACATAGAAGAATCAGAAGGATGCTGCAAAGTCAATGGGCCTGATCTGGAGATACCAGATATAACAAAGTCAGTAAAGACAAAGAAGGTGAATATAAGATCAGAAGAGGAACCAAAGTTTGCAACTATAGGAGATTATTGGGATGAAGAGACAGTAAGAAAGGTTACAAAATTGCTTCATGAATATTAGGAGTTCTTCCCACTAAGTTTTCAGAAATGAAGGGTATAGTAGGAGATTTAGGAATTATGAAGATACCTCTTAAGCCTGATGTGAAGCCATTCAATAAAATACCTTATAGATTGAATCCAAAATATAAGGATAAAGTAAAAGTTGAGTTGGATAAGATGATAGTAGTAGGAGTCATTGAACCTGTGGAAGAATTAGAATGCGTAAGTCCTATGGTTGTACAAGAAAAGAAAATTCAACGAGAAATTAGGATTTGTGTTGATTTGAGGAAGTCGAATGATGCATACTTACATGATCCTTTCCCTACCCATTTCACAGATGAAGTATCAGACAATGTGGGAGGTCAAGAAGTTTATTCATTCACATATGGATTTCAGGATATCATCAGGTTAGAAGTGCACTTGAAGGTTGACATAAGACCACCTTTTCTATAGAATGGGGTTCATACCAATAAACAGTGATGCCTTTTGGACTGAAGAATGCCCCTACTATATTTTCAAGACTGGTGATTGCAACTTTCAAATTGTTAAGAAAACATACTGGAAGTTTAAGACTTATGCTTGATACATGTAGACAATATCAGATATCCTTGATCTTAAAGAAGTGTATATGTTGTGTACCTTTTGGTATATTGTTGGGACATATTGTTTGCAAGCAAGGATTGATGGTGGATCCCACAAAAATTGATATCATTGTGAACTTACGTCCACTAAAGATGTTAAGACAACTTCACACTACATTGAGACAATAGGATATTACAGGAAGTTTATTAAAGTATATGCTCAAATTACTACACCTATGGAAAATTTATTGAAGAAAGATGTCACTTTTTAATGGGATGAAGAATGTCAAAAGAGAATTGACCTATTGAAGGAAAAGATGGTAGTTGCTACTATACTAGTATTCCTTGATTGGAATAAGGAATTTCATGTACCTATGGATTCTTCTTGTATATCTTTGGGAGTGGTAATAGCATAGCCTGGTGTAGGAGAAATCGATCATCCTATAGCTTTTTCAAGTAGGAAACTATCTAAAGCAAAGAATAATTATACAACTACAGAAAGGGAAGGATTGGAAATGGTATATGACTTGCATAATTTTAGACATTATTTGTTGGGGTTACATTTCAAGATGTTTACAAATCATTCTGCATTAAAGTATTTGGTTAATAAGCCTATTTTAGGAGGGAATATTTGCAAATGGTTATTATTGTTTCGAGAATATTACTTTGAAATTGTTGTTAAGCCAGGAAGACTAAATGCAGGACCTGATCATTTGTCAATATTGGAAACAGGTGAAGAACCAACCAGTATAGAAGACAATCTCCCTGATGCACAACTATTTGTAATCAAAATTGCAGATGATCAATTTGCAGACATTATTTAGTTCTTGAACACATGAATAGGCTCCTTCAGAATATACTACAAAGTAGAAGAAGGAATTAGTGGTGAAAGCAACTGATTTTTTGTTGATAGCAGGACACTTATATATGATGGGTCCAGATGAGATATTGCACAGATATGTTCTTGAACATGAAAGGTAATTCATTCTAACAGAGGCTCGTGAGGGCACAACTGGTGGACATTATGTAATAAAAGATATTGTGGATAAGGTTTTGGGAGCAAGATTGTGGTGGCCTACACTACATAGAGATGCAAAGGAGTATTGCAAAGCTTTTGATGTGTGTAAAAGAACAGGAAAACCTTCAAGAAGAGATGAGATGCCAGTGATACCACAAGTTACATGGCAGGCTTTGGACAAACGAGTTATTGATTTTGCTGGACCTATTAATCCACCTAGAAAGAAGACTAGTGTGAGGTACATAATTATTGCAACTGATTATTTGACAAGATGGGTTGAAGCACAACTAGTAAAAGATTGCAACACAAAGACTGTTGTGAAGTTCATTTTTGAATACATATTGTCTAGGATTGGGTGTCTAAAGACCTTGATGAGTGACCAGGGGTCACATTTCTTGAACAAGACTATTGAAGCATTGACTAAGGAATTCCAATTTTATCACCAAAAGAGTACTCCTTATCACCCTCAAGCCAATGGAACTGTGGAAGCATTTAATAATATTTTGGAGAATGCATTGACCAAGGTATGTAATGAAAATAGAGATGACTGGGACCTTAGAATTCCAACAGTATTATGGGCTTATAGGACTACCTGCAAGAAGTTGATAGGTCAAACACCCTTCAGGTTGCTTTATGGGCAAGAAGTTGTGATTCCGATGGAATACATTGTCCTTAGCTTAAGGCTTGTAACCTTTAGAAATATGGAAAACCTTGACATAATGGAGGAAAGAATGTCAAAGTTGATTTCTTTAGAAGAAGACAGATTTATAGCAGGATTCCATCATCATGTACAAAAAGCAAGGGAAAAGGCCTGGCATGATAGGCATATTAAGCAAAAGAAGTTCTAGGTAGGAGACCTTATTCTCCTCTATGACAGTAAATTTGTTAAGTTCCTAGGAAATTCAAAATGCGTTGGTTGGGCCCATACATTATCAAGTGTGTTACTAATGGAGGCATAGTTTAGTTAGCAAAGTTAATTGGAGAATTGATTCAGGGGAAAGTAAATGGAAGTAGGTTGAAGTTGTATAGGGACAACCCTACCTCTACAACTTCGTTCTGAGAAATAAGGGAGAAAACTCTTAGTGCCACCTGCAGTTGAAAGTGGGCACTGGACTTCAAACAATGCTGTAGAGAGAGAGCTTCGACATAGAAATTAATTCGCTACAGTTTGGAGTGTGTCTAAGTTTGTAGGATCTACGACGTAAGATGAATATTTTCTACAGATTGGAAGGAATCGAAGTTCATTGGAAAATAAGAATATGACCATTAAAATGGAAAATACATGGAAACTTTCATTTATGAGGACAAATTAGAAAAGTCTAAGGATAGATATGTAATTAATGAGAAAATATGAATGCAATCTAATTTAATAATGGGGTTCAAATTTTAGAATTGTTATAAATAAGTCGCCTCTAGCCAAATTAAGAGCTTACCGAATCAAGAACTTAAGTAGTGATTGTGCAAAGAAGTGCAGAGATTTTCACCGTGTATGTCATCTAAACGATCTTGGGAAAAATTTCTGTGAAATTTTCGTGAGAAGGTATTATATAGAGTCATGGAATTCGTTGGTATGCCCGCAACATCAGCTGAAACACCCACAGTAACATTGCCCGCAATAGCATCAACTGCAGCACCATCACTACAGAAACAGAGGAGATCCCCAAGAAATAAACCAGCTAGGGAAGTGAGAAGCAAGAAGAGACAAGATAAGAAACCCACTAAACCTCAGTAAAAGCCCGAGCCAGTCAAAGAAAGTGACGAAGAAGTGGAGGAAATACAGGTGGAGGAAGGTGGCGCAGTATTTTTATCAACCCTACCACCATACATCCCGCCAAGGGAACCAAATGCCAAACCTATCAAAGAATCAAAAGATGTGAAATATGGCACATTTACTCCATTATTGCTAGAGGCAGTACCCTTTAAAGGAGAATTTTTAGGAAAAATTCCACAGCTCAAGTTTGTGGATTATGCTTTTAACAATAGGAATAAGTACCCCCAATTTTCACTAGAACAATATTTGAAATAGGTGCACTACCCAGACACCAGAGTGACAAGGTTAGAGCCACATAAATGGGGAAATGGGTTGGCACAATCAGGACTGTTAAATATGTTGAATGTACCGCACTTCGGCAGAAGTGCAAGAAGCACAGTGTGTGTAAGGAAGTTGCTTATGATGGTACACAATGGGAATCTATGCATGGGGGACAAGATCCCTATACATCCTATGTTGATTTGGAAGATCACATGATTTCCATACCAAGGATGGAACCCCGCAGAGGAGTTCATCAGAAAAGATCAGGACTGCATTGTAGCGAAGAATATGAAGAACAAGTTTGGACTAGTCAAAGGGAAGAGGGGTTATGAACTAAATTTGATTAGTGACCAAGAATTTCGCTTCGTGGCACACATATTGGCTTGGAATATTATAAGGAAATGTCGTGTAAGCGAAGTTCCTGTGTCAGTAGTATCGCTAGCCCCGCAGTGTGCCAATGGGGTTTAGTATAACTAGGCCGAATACCTATGTAAGGAGTTCTTGGACAACTACCGTGAGGTCCAATAGAAAGGTGCAACCTTCCATTACACTTGGTTAATTTTGATTATTGCTTTAATGGCATGGAGGGAACCAGATAAGTCGCAGTTCCCTTGGGTACACACAGATACTTGTGAAGCCATGAGGTATGCTTCGTTTTGGTTTACCACCCAGACATTGTGTGCACAAGAAAACCGCATATTTTGTATACATTATCACATGGATTTCCACATGCTAGTGAACCAGCATCCCAAACTCTCAACAAGATTATATGAGAAATATAGCTCTATGGAAAGGTTCAAAGTAGACTTCCACACGGTATACATATAGGTGTGCAGAGATCCAATTTATAAATGGCATGCCTTGCCATATATGGTGACTAAATATGAGCTTGCAGTGCAGATACAGAAATGGCCTAAAGAATGGATGACTCTGTTGGAGGAAGCAAGAGACAGTGAAATAGAAGAGGAAGAGGTGGACACTTCGTAGCATGGTGAAGCCATTAGGAAAGACAAGGAGCAAGATGCACAAGAGTCAGAAGAAGAAGAGTAGCATGATGAGGGTTAGCAAGATCCTCCTGAGGGAGATGAGCAGACCAAGGAGACAGAAAAGGAAGAGACAAAAAAAATTGCCACAGAGAAGAGGAAGGCAAAGGGTGAAGCTTCCTCAAAGAAAAAGGAGAAGTAGAAGGTCGATAAGATGAAGGATCTCATGGTCCTTACTAAAGAGGACTTAGATCAAATTGGGGACAGGATACAGGAAGCAACACCAAAATCCTAGAATAGAGTCGAAGATTTCTATTGTGCAATTCTGACCAGTGTTGCAGAGTAGATTGCCTAACTAAAGATACTGGTGTAGATGGTCAAACATCCCACGCAAATAGAGTAAAGGGTTGGAGCATAAAGGTAGATAGATCCTCCACTTGAAGTGAGGCTAACATAGATATATGTAGGAGACTTACAATTTGAATCTATCAAACTGCAACAATAGGCTAAATAATGGAAGTACATTGACATGAACATCACAGTAATGTCGTTGCCAAGACTACACAAATTGCACATGGAGATAATTGAAGAACTGAAGTTGCGTGAATAGTATACAACGTAGCTGAATATACAAGTGGAAAAAGAGCGAGATACGATATGGCAGAACCTCGAACAGGCATGAAAGAAAGGGATCAAATAGTGAAACAACACCCGAAGCTCAAGGAGATAGTGGGGGCAACATGCGAAGAAATCCTAGACCTAAATGTCCATGAAGAAGATCCAGAAGAAGAAAAGGTCACGAAGCTTGGCCTTGCAGTGAAAGGATATAAGGACAAAATTTCCACAATGCAATTCAGGTATGAAATGCATATTAGTGAGCTGCAAATGAAGCTACAACCAGCTACGCCACAAGAAGTATGAGATTAGAGGGAGATTGACTTTAAAATTTTAATGGTCCATCTCCACATCATTGGCAGACTGTGGGAATTGTTAGATGAAAGTTTTCATATTTGGACTTCGTTGCAGGAAGATCCAAATGTCCATAAATTGCAGGAAGAGATGCAACAAAAGTAGCAGAAGTTAGCAGAGATTCGAGACTCTGCAAAGACCTTACCAATCTCTTAGAGGCTCGTAAATATAAAGGAGGTTAAATTACTCCAGAAGAACATTGAAAAACTAAAGAAGGAGGAGCATATTTTAATAGAGATGACTCATCCTTGGCAGGATGAGGCCCTCCAGTTATCGCAAGTAATGGATGAGAAGCTTCAGGAGCTTCGACAAAAGGAAACAGTATTGGTACACAAGGCTGCAGAGCATGTTACAGAGGCAATGTTGCAGGAAGCACACAACAAGGACAAGCAAGTGTTAGAAACTTTGCAACAGTTCAACCAAGCCCATGAAAACATCACAGCAAAATTCAGAGGCACAACAATTGAGTGACTCAGTACGATTCACATGTGAGTATTGGTGGTCTGTTGCGTGCAAAGTAAAGGATGCATCAGAGTGCGAAGTGGACCACGTAGTGGATCAACGGAGTGCTAAAGTGGACTGCGCAGTAGATATACCGCGTGGTATATGGGCCTCAGAGTGGATCGAAGCCCCTCCCTTTTGTTAAAAGAATGTAATTTTGTATATGATGAATGGCTTTTGAACCATAGTAGCTTGTATTAGGGGAGTCCATGGTATATGGACCATGGTATTGTAATGATGGACCCTCGATGTAATAGTATATAATAGGGTCAAATAATAAAGAGAAGAATCATCATATTATGATCTAGATCTATGTCTATGGTTGAATTATTGTGATCCGTAGTTGGGAAGGAATACAAGGCTCTGCAACTGACTGTGCAGAGGCCTAAGTCCGCATCTGAGTGTGTGGACTGCCTATAGCTAAGTGCACAAGCCAAGAACTATTTGTTGTACAAATTCTCTATTATAAGAAACAGTTCTTGTGGACATAGTCCCACACTGGAATGAACCAAAATAAAATTTGTGTCTCCATTGTATCTTTTCTTATTATTTGTTGTAGCATATCAGTTTTATTACAGTTGCATTTTATTACAGCGTAGTAATGATTAAGGGTGTATATGATATGTTTATAGTAATAAATGTAATTTGGCAAAGTAATGTATGGCTGTGAAGTAAATGATGAATGCTAAGAATAATAAAGCACACAAATACCACAACGCATCATCCCTCAAGGCTATAGAAACCTATTTTTGTATCCTCCCATAGTCACTCTGAGTGAGACTATGATTTGCTTGTAGGTCGTTGCCGAAAGGAGCACGATTTAGGGTTTTGTTGGTGCACAGTAAAATATCGAACCTGGGTCAGCCCAACCTAAAGCCAACAATCCTGTTTCCTTGCATTTTTCCTTGAGGAATTAGGCCCCTATTATTTTAGAAATTCCTCAAATTGAATTGCACAATTCCTTAAGATGATCATCTGACTATATGTAACACTTTTACACTCAAAACTAGTCAACATATGATGTTACATTGCTTTGGAATCTCCACCAAGACTGAGGAACTCGTATTCTCTACATGCACTAGTTATTTTTCATTGATTGATCATTTAACTGGATGATCACTGAGTTTGACTGAAGTCCCATTTCACAACTTGACCCTCCACTAGTTCTTCCAATAGTTGGAACTAGTTTAAATGAAAACAACCTTAGATAATTGGCCTTGATTGCTACAAATTAGCAATCACACGTGCTTAACTGAACTCTAACTCCTCCAACTCGGATTTACTACGTAAATTGGGTGACATAATCCATGTCACACAAGTTAACATCATCCAAGTTTTCTGCTAATGTGGAAATTCAAATTTTCTCAATTTAATCAAGGAAAAATCAAATTGAGAATTTCTTGCTACATTTTTCAACACTCCCTCTCAGTAAGAAAGGGATTATCAACCACCCCTATCCTGCACCTATGGAACTTGTACATTCCTCTTGACAAGGCCTTTATCAACATGTCATCATTTTGTTCCTCTATCAAAATGTACTACAACATCATTATCCACCTATGCACACAGTCCCGTAAATGGTGATACTGGATATATATATTCTTGGATCGGTCATGAAAAATAGGATTTTCATAGAGCTTGATGCAACTCTAATTATCATAGTAGATCACAGTTGGATCTATCATCTAACAAAACAATTCAAGTGTCTTTCTCAACCAAATTGCCTCACATGTTGCTTGACTGGCAATCATGTATTTTGATTTTGCCGAGATGAGCGACACAAATATTTTCTTCCTATTGTACCAGGAAACTGCTGCAAACCCAACACTGAAAATTCCACTTGATGTACTCTTTTAGTCTAATGGACTCCCTACCCAATCTGCATTTTTGAAGCCACACAACTTCACTCCCTTCATCTGTCTATACCATAGTCCAAATTGGGTAGTGCATCTGAGGTACTATAAAACATGCTTAGTTTTCCTCCAAAATAATTTGGTCGGCCAAACCATAGCTTGGCTCAGCTGGTTAACTGCATAGCACATATTTTTTCATGTGTTCACAAGGTACATTAGTGAACCCACTAAGTAAATGTAAATAGTGGCATCCACTTATTCACCTAAAGTAGCATCCTCCTTCCTCCAGTTGGTTGTTAGAGGTGTCTCCATGGTTTTGAAACTCTCCATGTGGAACCTCTATAGTATCTCATTTGCATACTTTCCTTGACACAAAAATAGTTCCCCATCACCTTCCCATATTTCCAATCTGAGGAAGTAGTGCATGAGACCCATGGCTATCATTTCAAATTCTCTTGCAACATCCTCCTTGCAAGATATGATTAGTTGTTTATCACCAGTTAAAATCAAGTCATCAACATATAAGACAATAATCAACAATTTTCCTTCTACCAAAATATGATATAGGTTTGCATATACTTCACTTTCGGTGAAGCCCAAACCGGTGAGATAGCTATATCCTTTTGTACCAAGCATGGGGTGCTTGCTTGAGATCGTACACATGATACTCTCAATCAAAAGTCTCAAAGACTTCTAGTTGCTCGATGTACACATCCTCCTCAATAACTCCATTAAGGAATGTTGTTTTCACATCCATTTGGTGGATCTTCTACCCCATTTGTGCAACTAGAGAAAGCACTGATATGATGGATTAGTACCTTGCTACAGGAGCAATGGTCTCCTCATAGTCAATCCCTTCAACCTGAGAGTACCCCTTGGCCACAAATTTGGCCTTTCACTTCTCTATTATTCCATATACTACTTGATTTACCTTGAATATCGATTTCAAACCCACAACTGATTTATCTATTGGTCTTGGGACCACTTCCCAAACATTGTTCTTTACAATGGATTGATACTCCTCCACCATTTCATCAACCCATACAGGTTGCTCTACTGCTTCGTCAAAAGAGGATGGCTCAGTCTCCACAAGCTCAGTTATTAGAGACATGTAGCCAATGTATTGATCTGGTGACCTTCTTTTCCTGTGCTAATTTGAAGGAGCACCCACATTCTCCCTTGCATCCTGCACAAGTCTCTCAGCTCCCCTAGTTTTTTTTTTTCCTTCTCTAGATGGTTTTGCTTGAGTGGTTGTCTCCACTCTCTACTTCTCAATTTATGGTTTCTCCACAACTTCTTGAGGTTCCTATTTTGGAGCTAAAAGCTTCACCTCTGGTGGGATCTGAAGCTCCCTCTCAAGAGAGAACTACATCTCTCTCTCCTCATCAAATTTTACATCCCTTCGCACAAGTGTCATTCTGAGGGATGGAAAGTACACATGGTAGTTATGGGGACTTTCAGTGTAACCCAAAAATACACCCAATTCTGTTGCCATCTCTAGCTTCTTCCTTGATTCTTTGGAGACATTTCAGTATACTGAGGTTCCAAAAATCCTAAAGTGTGGCGCATCTGGCTTCCTCTTTGAGAAATCCTCCTCTAGTGTAATCATGCCTAGAATCCAATGAGGACTTTGGTTCTACAAATAGGCTGTTGTGTTGCATGCTTTGAACCATAAGTGCAGAGGTAGGCCTTGGTCATGCAACATCATCCTCATTGCTCCCACAATGTTACAGTTCTTTCTCTCAACCACCCCAATCTGTTGTGGGTTGTGGGGTGTTGTCAACTCTCATTGAATGCCTTCCTTTACACATTTTTTTTTTAAATTCATTCAACACATACTGACCTCATTAACACTCCTGAGAGCCTTCACCTTCTTGCATGTTTCTTTCTCAACCAGTGCATTGAATTCTACGAACTTGGAGAATGTATCATCTTTCTTCTGCATGAAGAAGATCCAACACTTCCATGAAAAGTCATCAATAAAAATGACAAAATATTTGTGCCTAGATGTGGAGGCTATCAAGAAAGGTCGACAAACATTAGAGTGGATCCTTTCTAGTACTGCATGCACCTTTCTATCCTGATCATGGAAAGTGTATTTTCTGTACTTCCCCAAAGTACATCCTTTGCATACATCTTTCTTCTCAAGTGCTCCTTTGGGGAGGCTTGTGGTGATCTACTGAATAATCTTCTTCCATGATGCAAATGGCCAAGTCTTATGTGCCAAAGTTCAGCGACATCATGGCTTTGCACCTTATCTTCCTTAGTGGTTAATGCAACAAAATATTCCACATCTATCTTGTACAAGTTCTTCACATGAAACTTGACCTGCTTCACCTATCACGTGGCTATCTGTCTTAGGAATTCCTTTCCTTTGCTGAATATTACATCATAACCATAGTCTTCCAAAACTGCAACAGAGATGAGATTTTTCTTTAGGCCCAGAATGAACATGACATCCTTGAGCTTGAGGGGGGAGTCTAACTCCCTCTGAAAGGTGACTATACCAACCTCAGTCATGCTATACCTTCTAACATCCCCCATCTTGATGTGCACTTGAAAATATTTTTATTCCATGACACTGAAAAAAGTCTTTACACCCTGTCATATCGAAGGATGCACCTGAGTCCAAGTACCACACAGTCCCCATCACTATGTTGTCCATGCATGCAATGCGGGTAAAGTCAAGCTTAAACTATGAAGCCAAATATTTTCCTGCTACTCCTCCTGAGGTCTTCTTGCTTGCCTTCTTGTGTGGACACTTCATGGCATAGTACTCGAATTCATGACAATGAAAATATTTAATTTTCAATAGATCTTTCTTCTTGCCCCCTTGACTGGATTCTGGTTTGGATTTGAATTTATTCCCTTTCTTTTCCCTTCCATCCAATGAAAACTTCTCTTCATCCTCACCCTTGGATGAAGTCTCATCTCTAGTATTCCACCTTATTTCCTACTGTACCAAACTAGACCATAGTCACTCCTAATTCAGTATTCTCTCCCTCCCATTCATTCAATCTTGATAGTTGTGGTAGCTCTTGGTAATTCTCAGAAGGCTAGGCTTACCAAGTCTTCTTCAGGAACATTAACATCAACCCCACCAAGTTCATCATGGAATTGTGTGAACCTACTCAGGTACTGCAAAATTGTGTCATTCTTCTGCATCTTGATACTTTGAAGTTTATCCCTGAGTGCTAGATTTTTGTGGTCACTATTATTCTCAAACAATTCTATCAGTGCTTTCCACAACTTGAATGTATTTTTCTTTCTATGGATATTTGAGACAATATGATTATGTACTCCCTCCAATATGATTCTCCTCACCTTGGCTACATCTTTCTTCCACTTAGCACAATTATCAGCATCAGATTCAGGTGGTTGTGCAAAATTTATCTTGATGTATTCTAGAAAACCATTGGCATTTGATATCGACTACATGAATTCCTTCCATGCAACAAAGTTAGAGGTGCCATACTCTAGCCTTACTCCATTGAAATCCATCTTCTCAGTTCTGAAGAAAACCTGCAGTACTGATCTTCAAATTCGAACCTCTGAGAAACAACTTCAAACTTTTGCTCCAATGTGAATCCAACTCTGATACCATGTAGAAATTGTGCTATAGATTTGCAACTTCTCATGAAATTTTAATTGAAATCAAAAGACACAAACCTACAATATTTCTCTTTCATTAACAAAATGAATAAAGATGCAATACAGTTTCTTTTCTCAACTAAGCTCACCCTACAAGTCACAACCTATATTTCTTCTCATTGAAGGCCTCTGACCCAAATTTGTTCAATTTCTTCCTTCGCTTGAGCTCCTATTTCCTTGCATTGTTCCTTGAGGAATTAGGCCCCTGTTATTTTGGAAATTCCTCAAATTGAACTGCACAATTCCTTAGGTTGATCATTTGACTACATGCAACACATGTACACTTAAAACTAGTCTACAATTGATGTTACACTTCCTTGGAATTTCCACCAAGCTTGAGGAACTCAAATTCTTTACATGCACTGGTTATTTTGGGTTGATTAATGAGTAAACTAGATTATCATTGAGTTTGACTAAAGCCTCGCTGCACAATCTGACCCTCCACTAGTTCTTCCAATAGTTGGAACTAGTTTAACAGGAAACAACCTTAGATAATTGACCTTGATTGCTACAAATTAGGAATCACACATGCTTAACTAAACCCTGACTCTCCCAACTCGAATTTACTGAGTAAACTAGGTGACGTAATCCATGTCACACAAGTTAACATCATCCAAGTTGTTTGCTAATGTGGAAATTCGAATTTTCTCAATTTAATCAAGGAAAAATCAAATTGAGAATTTCTTGCTGCATTTTTCAACAAGGTTCTTATGCTACAACCACCTCTTCCTTGTCAAGCAATGCCCTACGAGGTTGATACTATACAATTACAATCGATAAAGTAATATTAGTATATATAGAAAATATTGAAATGTCTATATAACAACAGTTTATAAATATAATATATAAGGAAAACAAAGACAATAAAGACAAAGAGAAAGACAACTTAGGTGACATCACGAAATAAAGACAACGAATCAATGATGATGTTTGTGCAATTTATCAAGATATTTAAGAATATGTTGAAAAAATCTAAGAAAGATGCTACTTTTCTTGACATGTAGGAAGTGAGACACTTTCTAAGATATATAGTCAGACCATAATAAAAAACATATTGATTTTATTTTGCATTCATCATTGTAATTTCATATTCTTTCTTAATGTCGTATTTTCATAATATAATTTAAAACCTTATTAATAATGCTCCATAAAAACCCATGATTAACCTCTAAATCTTCTAGGTCCAAATTAACCCCCTAACACCTTAACCCCATTCCCCTAATCCCTTAAACCCTTGACCCCTAATCCCTTATCCCCTAACTCGTAAACCCTTAAATAGTAACCCCTTATCCCTAAGCCCATAAATTAATTAACCCCTAACTTGACCTAACCCCTTAATCAACCCTAACAAAAACAATCAAATAATATTTCTAGTCCACATCAAGATGAAAACATAGTTCAAATGCCTCCCAAAAGAATATTATAAAATACATTTACAATATAAAGATAATACAATTTACAATACACAAACATAAAATCTAAAATACAATATACATACAAACATTTATAAAAACAATCTACAATACAAAGACATATAATAATAACTTACAAATGGATGATATTCATGTTTGCCTTAAGCGTGACCATAGTCTCTAAAATGATTTTTAGCTAATGCTATTAGAATTCTCCTTAGCCTCAAGTCCATGTAATTTCTACAAGGGAAATAAAATTTCCCATCATCAAAAGCGCTCAATGTCGATCCCGCGTATCCTTGAGGAATGTTATGTGACATTTTTGTCACCAAACTTTCAATGATTATTTTGTTCAAAAATTAACCTCAAAATAAGCCTACAACCTTTTGAAACAATTGCAACTAATATATATATATAGAAACTATGTCAAAGGTGTATGATGTTAGGGCCTCTACACACACACACATACAGATATTTATATTTATTATAATTATAATTATAATAAAATATTTAATAACATTATATCTATAATTTATATTATAATCATATAGTGTATATATATATATATATATATATATATATATATATATATATTATATATATATATATATAGATATATATAGATATATATAGTTATATTTAATTATAATATAATGTTATATTTATTTTAATTAGTTAAACTAATCAAAAGCAGTCCCATATTAGACATTGTCATCGCAAAAATCCATTATTGGTGGAATTGAACGTTATGCAACGGTTATTTACCATTTGTAGGAAATTGAACAACACATTTTCATATTGGATATTGCATCAAATATATGTCGGTAAAAGAACTACCATCGGTTATTCAACGAAATGAGGGATTATAGGTAAAGAACTCTTGTCGAATATTCTATCGAATATTCGACCGGTAAAGAAATCTTGTCGAATATCTGACAGAAGTTGAGATTTTTGAAAAAAAAAACATTTACTTTCTGACACTTTTTTTTTTTTTTTTTTTATTTAAGTCATTCCGTCGAATTCCATTGTCGGAATTTCAGTTCAAATGTAGTAGTGAAGGAGAAATTTTATATATGAAAAGTTTATCAAGTCTAGTGGGACTCCACCTACTTTTAGTTATTGTTTTTAAAAATAATATTCATGCCATTTTCCTTAAAAAAAAATTTACTATCCTGTGAAATTAAAGATTAAATAAATAATTAATAAATATTTGATCTACCTAACTACTTTATAAAAAGATAAAAGAGGATGTAAGTCATGACTAAGGAGAGGAAAATCAGTGGAAAACTATGCCTAAGCTTTAAAAGTGGTTTTATCATTCTTATTCATTTCCATACTAATTTTCTTGAAGACTAAATTGACTTTTTTACAGCATGGATCTCTTGAGAAATGGAAAAGAAAAATTAAGTAGCATTGATATGTGATGTTATTCAAGGTCATTTATTTCCTTTGTAATATGTTTGCACTTTTTAGAAGTTTTGACTTGTTTTAGTACTAATTAGTGTAAATTTTGCAAAGTTTGGTGATGTTGTTTACACCTCTTGAAGTGGTCCAAATTAGATTTTATTTTATTGTCTCCCTATTTTGGCACTTGGTTGCCTTTATATGATTCTTATTGTATCTTAGGATTCTAAGTACATCTTTGGTCCTGATCCTCACATGGATTTATAAATGCAGTTTGTTTTGTCATTCATTGGCCTTCAATAAAGTTATTTTTCAGATACTTTCGTATATTTTGGCTCACTAGAACATTTTGGTTTTGAATTGGTACCATTGTTTAGTTTCTATTATTGTCAACATATTGTAGGGACCTTCCCTATGATGCTATTCACACACACACACACATATCCCAACACAAGATAATAGCAACGAGTTATTAGATATAGGAAGCCACACTCATATTTTTATCAACAATAAGTGGTGCATTCTAAGTTACTAAACTACAAGTAATATGCACATGAAGGTTTCCCTTCTTAGAAATAACCATCCATTGAGTAACCACATCCAACATGAGAATCACATAATAATTAAAGGCACAATATCACGAGTCCAAAATTTTATAGTTATCCATTGTATCTTTAATTTTTATAATCTGATAATTATGTATAATAATAGGCATGTAGGAGAAATTTTTGAATACGACAAATATATTGTTCTCCCAAGTGTATGGAGTATCAATATCAGGTTTGTTGATTCTTTCACTCCCTCAATGTTGTTTTTGTAAACATCTGGAGAATGTTGCATGCAGACCAAATGTTGTCAACTCAATGGTTGACCTCATTGCCTAATGCTTGCGTACTTTTCTTCCCCATGGACCCTCGAGCTACAATTGGGCTATAAAGTAGAGGAAGAACTTTAGAAAGTGGAGGAAATCCTCCTAGATCAATATTTCCCTCTCTAATTACCTCTACTTTACCAAAATCACTATGGACTCAGTAGTCACTATCGCAATAGAATTATGCAAGTCATCCAACAGTAGGGAGAAGGAGGCTTCATAGGTGACACTTCTCACTTCATTAAAAAACAATTATTTTTATTAATCTAAAAAATTTATTATTCACCCATCCATGTGTCATCCTCTCACAAAGGATATCTTAAATTATTTACTTAAATTATTATTAAAAAGCATAATTTCCTTCACCCCAACATGACTCCCTATTTCTTCTCCTAGTTGTCTCTTGATCTCCATTTTACTCCTTATTTTTGTTCATTATTGAAGTCAACTAGTAGGTGCTATATTTGGTTCCCAACTACACCATAATTTATTTCAATATGAACTCTTATATGGAGGTCTTTGTGTTGTGCCCATACAATATGGAGGTTCTCTCATGAAACTAAATTTCTTTAATTTTAAATATTATGATTTAATTTCATACATCTCCCTCTTTTCTTAATGGCATTAAAATATCATTTGATTAATGTTTCAAATTAACTCTATGTCCCCTTCCCCTTTTTTTATTAGAACACTCATATACTTCAAGGTTATTTTAATACACGTTATCTACTTAACTTTTGAAAACATGAGAAGGGTAGAGTTACTCAATTGGTCTAGTTTTTATAATTATTCCTATTCTCCCTTTATCCCAAGGTTTTCTCTTAATTTAGTTAATTGTATTCTACTACTGCACTTACTACATGATGTGAATTAGTGCTCATTATTGTATGATTATTAGCTCTTAAATATCTTTCATCTTTTTCTTCTCAATTCCAAGGGTGCCAAGTCAATGGTGCCCTTAAATAACTTCCCTTTCAAGTTCCAAGGGTGCCACATTGCTTTCACTTCAAGAATTATGTGACTACAAGGGGAAATATTGGGTGTGATAATTGATACTATTGTCTTAATGTACATCCCCCAATAAATCATCATGAGAGATATAATTTGGGATCTTCCCCCATGACATCGTGATATTCAAGGGGAAGGTATCCTAACACCTTCTAGCCTAATTCACAGTGAGAGTGCTAGTGGGTGAAATTAAGGACATTGTCCCACCACTCCCATGAAGTTTCATATATTTGTACAACCTCATCGCCTATGTCTAAGTCGTTAAACCAAGTAACTGACATGTGCATGAAACCACTAACATGCTATTATTAATCACAACATAATATTAATTTGAACTTTAATTTTTTTTAGAAAATGGTATGCAATTCAATCAAACCAAAGGTATTCAACTCATCACATGTAAGTGCATCTAGGTGATCTCTTTATACACTCAATAATAATTAGTAATATATATTCATAATGTTAGACATCGATACAATTGTGTGTGTTAAATCATCACCATGATATAATAATCAACATTTTTGCTAACTGTAAGCGGGGATCTAATGTAAATATGACAGCATAATGAATCCATCACATTATTAGACAATCATCAAAAGGGTACATAAAAACCATTATCATCATAACATCAAATTGGAATATCACAAAGTGCCTCCAAATATTTAGGGTGTACACAATAATTGTCATTTCTATATCATGCATTGCATAGTTCTCCTCGTGGGTTCTAAGTTTTCTTGACACATATGCTATTATTCTTCCTTCTTGCATCAATATGTAACTCATTCCTTCCTTGGAGCCAATCGTGCAAACTAGAAATTCTTGCTCCATATCTGGTACTGCTAGGATTGGTGTTGTTGTTAATAATACTTTTCACCATCAGAATGCCTTTTCACATTTTTCAGTCCAAAAAAACTTCTTATTATTTCTTTGGAGTTTAGTAATAGGGGTTGCTATCATTGAAAACCCTTCGACAAATCAATGATAATGTCGAACCATTCCCATGAAACTATGTATTTCATGAACATTGATTGATGTCGACCATTCCATGATGGCCTTTATCTTCTCCAAGTATACCATAATACCCTCCCCAAATATAATTTGTCCAAGATAGTGGATCTTGGATTGGTAAAAGCAACACTTTGACAAATTTCCATATAGTTGTTTCTCTCTTAGATACTATAAAACTAGTCTCAAGTGTTCGTGATGCTCCTTCAAGGTCCTTGGGTAGATCAAAAAATGATTGATAAAGACTTGTACAAACTTATCTATGTATTCCCAGAATGTTCAATTCATCAGAGTCATGAAAACACTTGGGGAATTTGTTGGTCCAAAGGGTAATACTACAAATTCATAATGCCTAAATCTTGTCTTAAAGGTTTTTTTTGGAATATCTTCTTCCTTGATTCTCAATTGATGATATCCTAATCTTAGATATATTTTTGAAAACACAATTGATCCCCTCATTTCATTGAAAAATACATCTATCCTTGGTAGAGGATATTGATTTTTTATCATCACCTTATTCAGTTGGTGATAGTCAATGCACAATTACCAAGACCCATCCTTCTTCTTAACAAAAATTACAGGGGCTCCCCATGAGGATATGTTGGTTCGTATGAACCCCAAGTCCAATAATTCGTTTAACTAGATTTGCAGCTTCTTTAATTATGGAGTTGACATGTGATATGGTGCATTTTTAATAGGATCCTTTCATGGTTTAAGGTCGATGGTGAAATCAATTTCCTCTTTTTGGGGTATCTCGGGAAATTCTTTATGAAATACATCCCTAAATTTAACAATATTTGTATGCTTATCAATATTTTCATAGTTTCCTTTATCATTTAGAGTTTCCACCATGAAAAAATGGCATTCCCTTCATCTATATTTCATTAGTTGTATTAATGAGATTAACCTTAGGGATACCCATTAGTTCTTTCCCATCAAATACTTTATTTCCCCATCATCATATGTGAAATGTAGTATCATGTCTTTATAGTCTAGAAATGCCTCATGTTGTTCCAACTATTCCATTCCTATGATTACATCATACGGTCTTGAGATTATAGAGTACAAGGATATCTTGGTTTTAAATTCTCCCAAATCCACCTCACAATCCCTCACCATCTTTTCTGCATTTCTTTTCATACCACATGCCATCTCTACATGCCTAAAAGCACGTTGTGCAATTGCTTTGTGTTTAATTTTTGATAGTGCATTTAGAGAAATAAAAGACTTAGTAGCTCTTATATCTATTAAAATAACAAAACTTATATCATCAATATTAGTTGACATTTCCAGAACAATGGACTAGTGCTTAACCTGGTGATTGTTCGCCATCACATGGATGCAATGAGCCTTCCCTAAATACCCCATTATGTTCATTGTCCAAGTTGAGTTAGAATTACTTGTATTCTAATGGAAATCCCTCTCGTAATGTGGAACATGGAAAGTCCAACACCCCCTCTTACGAGCTTGGTGCCTAATACTGGCTAAACTGGGAGTTGGTATGGAACTCCACTGGTAATAGCTAAACTATTGTGATTAGTGTTGTGGTCGCATGGCATGGTTTTGTTGTGTAGGATGGTACTGTGGTGGATGATGATTATGTTTAGATACCATGTGTCACTATTGAGTTAGATTCTTATATGGTGTTCTTCAGTTTCCTATGACTAGTTTTGATGACTATGCACCAACCCCCTCTAAAAATTCCTATGATCCACATTGCTTCCATTGGACACTCCTGACCCTACAGGCTTTGATGGCCTGCTCATTCCACTTGTCAATATTTCTTTCTCAACAATGATTCACGTCGAACCATCTCATGCAATTTTTGAGGCATCACAATCCTAACCTTAGCTCGAATGTTGAAATTTAGTCCATACACAAATTTGTTTGCTCTAAGATTTTTGTGTTTAAGTGACGGGCATAGAAAAGTAGTTCCATGAAACAAGATTCATACTCAAGTACTGAATGACTGCCCTACTTTAGTGCATTGAATTCATTCAATTGTATTTCTATGAACTTGTCTGACAGGTAGCATTCTCCAAAATTTTCTTCAAATAAATCCCAAGTTACCTTTGATATATCCATCCCCAATTGGGTTAATAATGTCTTCCACCAAAGTAATGTGTTTTCTTTCAACTTGAATACACCCATCTTGACCTTCATATTTGAGATGTATTCCTTCAAGGTGAAGCACATAACCATGTTTTGTAGCCATGCCTCTGTAGTTTATCCATCTATGAACCCCCAAAATTTCAGAAATTTTACCTTTTCCAAATCTCAATGCACATCATTTCCTTTGAGGTTGGGACCCTTCATTTTGCATAATAGGTCCTTCTTGTTCCCATTCTAGATGGGTACAAACAAGGACGTATCCTACACCAATTTGGTGTCTAGCTTGGTTGTGACCTTAAAATTGGATAATAATAATAATAATAATAATTCATGTCTCTGACATGTGGTGGAATGACGTCATTAAGTTCAAAACTTCTATGACAGGTACGTGCTCTTTTTCAATGATGTTCTCCCTATCATTGGGTGGGCTGACAGGATTTGGTTGCTGCAATGCCACCATGTTTCACCCTTTAGCCACCCTTCTCCTTCCCGTGCCTTTTCTATCCATGGTACCTATTCCAAAAATTTCCAATTTGCATTACTCCAAATTGATGTAATAACCTCGATGTGGAACACCCTCCGAGACAATTCTCATTACCTTACCATGCACTATCTTATGAACTAAATGTTTGATACAATCTTGGCTTCTCATATTAATGGTATTGTTTCATGAAAATAATAACATTAGATAAATAATTTCAAACACATTGTGGAAACTTGATTAATCAATACTTCATTTGCAATACTAAAGGTTTTGATTATTTCCATTGAACTTCATCTACAAATCGACAACATTTGCAAACAATAGTCTAATTACTTCACATAACAAATATTTATACATATACAAAGAAAATATATCTACAACACCAATAACTATAAGGTAATCTCCGTTAGAGAATATTTCAAAGACATATTGTACAATATTACAGAGAAATATTGTGCATAGTTGATTCATAGGGTAGTAGCATTGTCTGCAACATAAGAACATAATATAGAAAGGAGAATTCAGAGTTCCATTTTTTGTTTCATAATTGAGATCTGAACATTATCTCAAGTTTGCAATCTACATTTTCAATCCTTACAGTGTTTAGTTCATTATATAAATCATGCCAAATTCTCTTGGGGTATCAAATGCATTAAACAACATCTTACACTCTCTTTTCTACTTTATGAAGGTTTATATCTTCTCATACTATCTTTTTTTTTTTCATTTTTAATTTTTCAAGATGTATATTCAATTATGTGTTATCCCAAAGAAATTCAAAAATTACATTTTTTCAACACCTTATCATTGAACAATGAATAAATTTGTTAAGGTGTTTGATTAGAGAGTCTGCATATAAGTTAAAATAATAATAGCATGACATTTTAGTTATGATCATAATTTATGGTACAAATAGTTACTCTGAATATCTTTGTGCTATGTTGAAGATGCAATGCAACATATCATTTCAAGCAAAGGAGTGATTTACAACTAAGAGAGTAAACAGTGTCACATGTTGAATAATTATGAGTGATGCAAGCATGAGGTATGCCCTACCTGTTTTATGGCTAAACAAGAAACTGAGACTTGTATCTATAGGATCTTCTTAATCATTCAAAGATACTACTATGTTGTATGGCTTCCAATCTATTTCAAGTCTTCTAAATTATTGGGAATCTTCAATCTAAAAGAGATTTCTACATAATACTATATAGCTAAAACCAAAAGTAACTTAAAACTGCAACTCCGGTAGTGCTAGAACCTATAAACACATAATATAGAGTAAATACTACTAAGGAATAACAAGATGAAATGTATGTATTGTCGACAAGTAAAAAACATGTGGAAATTGAGCATGTTGTGTGAATAAAATGAAAGAGAAGATTATGCATCTAGAGAATTCATTTCATGTCTCTCTTGATTATGCAAGAGCTAGTGAACTTGGACCTGCACATGAGATTCATGGCATCCTCCAAACATTGAGGAGTTGGACGTTAGAGGGAAATTACTTCTATTCTAAAAGGCAGTGGTTCTTATTTGTGAAGAGCTTCCAACCTTTAATTTTCTTCTTCTAAGGAACAATCATATCAGGATTGGGTTAGATTCTTTGCCCATATTTTACAATCTTCACACATTGGTTCTTAATAACTTAGGCATAACTTGGTAGCAGGTGGAGAGGATAAAAAAATAACTTATTGTTTTCGAAGAACTCCATTTTTTTGGGAATCAGTTAAGAACTATTGAGGTGAAAATGCATCTGGTAGATTTGTTTCACCACTGAGTATGTTTTTTAAAGGATTTGATTCCTTGAATCTTTTGAGTCTAGAAGAAAATGGCATAGAGAGTTGGGAAGAAATTGCAAAACTTTCTTAGATTACCATATTGGAACAACTTCATCTAAGTAACAACACGCTGAAAAACATAATTTAACTTCAACCTCAAAAATTAGATCATTGTTTATCAAATGGACATTAACGAAATTCTCAGAACAAACCATTTGAAATTCTATGTTGTCATATTCTTAGCAAAAATAAAAATGAGGATTGGGCTTTTATAGATGTATTGAATCTCTTCCCTAGCTTTATGGTAAGCATTCCTTGAATTTATTTCTTATGATTGATATTAACATCAAAGTGGACATAGTTTTTCTACAGAAGGATTCTTGACTATAAATGATGTTTGAGAAGTTTCAAGGATCAGATTTGCTTCTTTTTTCAGCGTAACTAATTTCTAATGTTTTCTAACTCATATAAGTCACTTGGAATCAATTGAATTTGACTATGTTTAGGCTACCCGAAAAAAAAAAAAAAAAATAAAATAAAATAAAAAAAATAAAAAAAAATAAAAAAAAAATAAAATAAAAATAATTAAAATTAAAATAAATAAAACTAAAATAAAAATAAAAATAAAAATTTAAATATAAAATAAAAATAAAAAATAAAATTAAATAAAATAAAATAAATTAAATAAAAATAAAAATAAAATTAAAATAATTAAAAATAAAAATAAAAAAAAATAAAAATAAACTAATAATAAATAAATAATAATAAAAATAAAATAAAAATTAAAAATAAATAAAAATTAAAATAAAATAAAAATAAAAATAAAAATAAAATAAAAAATTAAAAATTAGTTATTTCGACAAGTGATTTATTTGAGGCAAGATTTGACTTAGCTAAGATACAAAAAAAAATATTATTTTCTTTTACTATAAGATGATGGTTTTGGTTTCATGCCAAATTTCACAACATCAAATAGTAAGGGTTGATACAATGATAAGTTTTTCAATTAAAAGTAAGCTTGGGTTTACACATACCCCAAATTCATCTACCAAAATATTAACTATGAAAGGAATGGAAGCAAGTGGTATGAGGTGATTTCAAAACTTGCTATAATTTGATTTACTTCCATGAACCTCTATTTTTGTAACCATCGATGATATTAGAAAATTTGGATATGGTGTGGAGAATGTACATGATATTATTGATATTACATAACATTAAATATACTATAACTTCCATTTACAAAGAGGTGACAATATCTGGTGTGAGATATTCATCCAATTAGTAAAGGTTGCATTCATTTAATATGTATTTGGTTAACTACCACTTAATGATACACCCACAATCATTTTAAACATTTTGATTATTTCTCTACCACAAACATAATTATTATTCTTGTTAGACTTTAAGCTTCTATGGTAGTTTTTTGGAGCAGTATGCTCGGATTATCCATAGTACTATGTTCATTATGTTGACGTTTCGAACCCCAAAGGGAGTCCATCATCAGGACAGAAAATGAATGATAGATTATGAATGATAAATTGAGAGAAGAATCTTCCGACCAGAATATATATAAATAAAACCTAAAGTATGATAAATTCAAGTAGAAGCCGACTAATTTAAAGACTAACCTACATATATTATTCAATTTTAATTATTCTAATTTAATTTTAATTTAGTTTAGTTTAATTGATTTTAATTAACCTAATATGAATTACTGAATAATAATATAACTAATTAAATCTGATGA
>APFE030574028.1:273931-301895 GCA_000404065.3 Pinus taeda | reverse complement strand
ATCATTTATTTATCTATTTAAGGATAGATGGTTATTATGTCAAATAAATATTTATTAATTCCTAAATTTTAATATCACTAAGACAGCGATCAATTAGGGAACGGGGAGGAAGATACCAATGATACTACACCTCGAAAGATCTAGAGGGATTTATATGTCTAATCAGGGGAAGCCAGTTTCCACTAATCTCATTTCCATTGTCGCTGTAGAGATTATGACGAAATTTCATAATTTCGATAGCCTCTCTGATTTTCCTCTTTTGATAATGATCCTCTCTTGCAATAATTCTAGCGTCCTCTAAACACAAATGATGTTTGGTTTTGGATGAGTGTTCCGCAAGGGCCGATGTACGGAATCTCCCATTCTTAATATCAGATCCATGCTCTTTAAGTCTTGTTTTCAAAGATCATCCTGTTTCCCCAATATAACTCTTGCCACACAAGCAATCAATCTTATACACACCCTTAAGTTGTTGATGATCTATGTTATCCTTTACTCACCTCATTTTCTGCCTAATCATTCCACATGTTGTAAACTGAGTGTTTATGTCCTTCTTTCTTAAAAATTTTAGCGATTTTATCTGTAACCCCATGAATGAATGAGAGGTACACTTTCCCACAATTGCTTTCCTGTTTTCCCTGGGACACCTAGGGAGGACCTTATCTTGAGCTTTTTTTATAGCTTTCTTAATACTAAACTCCTTGTATCCTATATCTTTGAAAACAAAGGTTAAGTGTTTAATTTCTTCATTTAGATGATCAGAGTCAGAAATTCTGAGAGCCCTAACAGCCAAAGTGTTTAAGACGCCAAATTTCTATGACGGATGATGGTATGAGTCAGCATGTAGATAGCTTTCGATATGTGTTTTCTTCTTACAGACCTAGTGTCCCAAAGTACCATCCTCCTTTCTACTGGTCAGGACATCTAGAAAAGGAATTTTATCGCTTTCTTCAAGCTCCATAGTAAACTTAATTTCTGATGATATAGAATTAAGATGATTAAAAAACCTCTCCAGCTCAGCCTTGCCATGAGTCCATTTTAAGTTGGTGTCATCAACAAATCTTTTCCACCAACTCAGTTTCAAAGGGTATCAGTCAAGGGCTTTCCTTTTGAAGTACTCCATGTATAAATTGGCGACAATAGGTGAGAGCGGGGATCCCATGGTGACTCCTGATATCTGTTCATAATAATGGTCTTGAAAACTGAAAAAAGTGGAACGCAAACAAATTTCTGCAAGTTTTGTTGTTTCAGGATCAGTGACTTCTTTTATAACATGAACAAATTCATCTAGAGGAATCTTTGTAAACAAAGAAACCACATCAAAACTTACCAAAATATCATCCTTATCCACCCTCTCATTCTTAATAATTTTCTCAAAATCATTGGAGTCCTTTATAAAAGAGTCTGTGTTACCAACCAAAGGCTTCAGGATCTTAGCCACATATTTAGCTAATTCATAGGTAGGGGAACCAATGGTGTTGACTATTGGTCTAAGAGGGACCCCTTCTTTATGAATTTTTGGTAATCCACAAATTCGAGTATAACCTCACACGATGGAATTAGCCTCATTTTTATTTTATCTTCAAGGTTTGATCCCATGATAGCCTTCTTGAATTGTTTTATAACCTTAGGAATAGGGTTGGAGTTAATTCTTCTATAACTACCGCAATTTAAATGCTCATTCATTTTATGAATGTAATCTTCCTTATCTAAAACAACAGTTGCTCCTCCTTTATCAGCCTTAAGTACAACTATTTTATCATTATTACGAAGTGATCTAAGAGCATCATGCCCTTCTTTATTTAAATTACTTTTTGGCCGCTTAGATTTCATCATAACAAGGGAACACTCCTATCTTAATACTTCTTTGTCATGCAATGAAACGCCTTGAGTCCCATTCTCAATGTTGCATATGATGCTTTCAAATGGAATGTTCTTGGGGGATACTGCGAACCCCAAGCCTTTGCTAAGTGTATTAATTTCTTCAGGAGTGAGCAGTAAGGATGAGAGATTAACGAGTTTCTTATTAGGTAATATTTTTGAACCACTTATATTAGGGACATTGGGATTTTTGAAAACAAACCTATAATTACTGCAATTTTCACTGCAATCTTTACTGCCCCCATATTCCTTAGGTTTTGCCCTAAATTGAGTATCTACGCAGGTCATATCGGTGCTGCTCATATCAATCTTATTGGGATTTCTGTTGTTATTATTAATGGTAGAACCTCTATGCTTACCTATCAAATTAATGCGACATCCTATATTAATTTCACGAACACATTTCTCATCCTCTACGTCATTGTTGTCCTTATCCATTTCTATTATCGGATTCTTAGTGCTCTTATTGTCAAAGTGCGTTATAATATCCACCCCTTCAATGTTTTCTCTAGCAACAATGTTTCCATCTATAGTTTCGACACTAGTCTTACCTCGTTCACTGTCTATGCTATCAACACCTCCCTTACCACCATAATTTCCAGCATCAAGAGTGCTGGAATCAATGGAGGAGACTAATGCATTTCTTCCATCAACTTCCATTGTGCTCACAATGTCCACCACGCTCTCGATATTAAGTGGAACTGATACTGTGTTACCTATCCTTGATGCTGGAAGTACTTTTTTCCCCACAGCGGAATTATTTATCACTACGTTATCAACCTTAACTCTGCGCCTTCATCCTTTACTACAAGTTGTTTTCTATCAACAACATTGTCATCTACATTTGTCACTGATCTTACCTGGTTCACCATCCACGCTATCAACACCTCCCTTACCACCATAATTTCCAACATCGAGAGTGCTAGAATCAACGTAGGAGACATTAGTTAATGGGTTTCTTTCTTTTGCATCCATTGTGCTCACAATGTCCACCACGTTGTCCACCACTCTCTCGACATTAGATGGAACTATTACTGCATCACCTATCCTTGATGCTGGGGGTACTCCGTTCCCCACAGCTAAATTGATTATCACTATGTTATCAACCTTATCTCTCAGTTGACAACATGTGTCTTCATCCTTCGCTACATGTTGCTTTCTATTTTTGAAGCTGCCAGGATCATCAAAAGCCTCAACCACTGAAGCTGAAATCGTTGAACATTTTCCTAATTTCGAGGGCTTTCTAGAATATCTTTCCTGAGAAACTCTACCTTCTTTTTTAACCTTCAAGGCAGCCTTTGCATCAATTGTTCTCCACAGATCGAAGTTGATTATCCTAGCTAACTTTAAGTGAGCGGAAAGGGCAGAGCGACTGAGCCTATCTAATGCAACCCTGGTTTTCTTGATTTCACCACAAATGAGAGCCAGACTTAATTTTAAAAATGAATTATTGTTATATCGATTAAAAAGTCTATGTTTTACTTGAGCAAATGGAGGAATGATCTTATTGTCTCTACACTGTTTTAGAAATTGTAGGTCGACAGTTCTTCATTCAATATTTATCCTTGAAATTTCGAGAAAACAAATCTCATTCCATGTATCCCATCTGTACAGGGAAGTTATGTTAGACTTTAAGCTTCTGTGGTAGTTTTTTGGAGCAGTATGATCTGGATTATCCACAGTACTATGCTCATTATGTCAACGTTTCGAAGCCCAAAGGGGGTCCATCATCAAGACAGAAAATGAATGATAGACTGAGAGAAGAATCTTCCGACTAGAATATATATAAATAAAACCTAAAGTATGATAAATTCAAGTAGAAGCCGACTAATTTAAAGACTAACCTACCTATATTATTCAATTTTAATCATTTTAGTTTTAATTATTCTAATTTATTTAATTTTAATTAATTTATTTAATTAACCTAAATATGAATTAGTGAATAATAATAAAACTAATTAAATCAAATGAGATAATGAAAAATAGATTAATTGTAATAAAGTTTATTTTATGATGTAATAAGTTATTTTGTATGATTGGTTTCTAATTTTTATTTTATTTTTATATAACTAGTTTTTAATTTTAATTAGTATATATAATTTTAATACTAATATAATTAGTTTAATTTAATTTTAATTTTAATTCAAATTTTTATTTTATATAAATAAAAAAAAGTAAAATAAATGGTTATCCTTGTCGTTAATGAATTGCATTCTAATTTCTCGCACTAGAAATTAACAATTGCCTTTGATGGATACAACGTGTTTAATAAAGGAAGATGTAATGACAATCCCAAAGTAGGAAGGATACTCCCTAAATAGTGATGGACTACTACAATTCCATGGGAGGATATATGTGCCATAAAATTAAGATATACACTAACTAATCTTGAGTGACGCAAATTGAGTAGTATACATGGCACACACGATTTTAAGAGGATGATTCCAGACCTAAAATCATTATTCTTCTGAAAGGAGATGAAGAAGGAAAATGTAAACTTTTGTACCAAGATGTATAGAGTGTCAATAAGTAAAATTTGAGCACAAGCATCCAACAAGGTTATTGCAAACCCATGAGATATTATAGTATAAATGGGAATTTATATCAATGGATTTCATCGTGGAACTATTAATTTTCCATTATTCTATGTTGTTACAATAACTTTAGCCCAATTCCTAACTTCAATTATAAATCAAATCAATCTTCCAATAATAAAAGAAATTGTAGATAGAACAATAAATGCAATGTACAATAGGATACAATCAGAAACAATGACAAGAGACACAATAATTGGTCAAAGATCTGGGGAAAAACCCATAAAGGGGAAAACACTTTCAAATTATTCTTCTTATTAGATTGTCATAAAATGTTCATCAAATATAATACAATGATTCAATTCACCATCCAAGAGTCAATGGTCAACAACTTTGACTTTTCAACAACCAATATCCAAAACTTCAAGATATGAGCCCAAAATTCAATTTTGGTCAGACTATCAAATCTGATCAAAGTCAATAGTAGTCAACAGCAACAAGTGATTCTCTAACCAGTCATAAATCAATGGTAAAACAACCTCCCAAACAGATCAGTCAAAGGTCAAAATATCTGGCCTCTTTTGCTGCTAAAAATGAAGTCAAAACCGTCCCAAAATTCATGGTCAAACTTGGTCAATGGTTAGATCTGAAGTCAAAGTTTCCAGTAACCTACATTTAAAATGCCCAAAACATATCGATATTTGTGCCCAATAATTCGCCCTCCAAAACGGTCTAAAAATGCCAATTCAAACTATGCCCAAACTCAAAAGGTCAACATTGGTTAAAATGTTGGTCAAAGACAGATTTCGACCCTCTAAAATTTCCCCTCTCTCCCCTTCGCATGTGTGGATGAAGAGATGAAATTTTCATATGTATGAACCTCCAAGAGAAGAAGAATGAATATGTGATATGTGTCCAAATGAGGTGCCATGAAGTTGTATTTATATGCATTGGAGGAGACCCAATTTGTCTTTAAATTTAACCTGAACTTTTGTGCACTTTTGGGTTTTCACATTAAAAAATTGTTTTTCCTTAAGCAAATTAAATTCTTCAAAGGGATAGGAGGGGTATTTCTTGATGAGGAAAGCTGTCCAAAGGAGGGAATTTGTCCCGAAGCTACCAAATTAACACCCCCTCTTATCTAGGGAGAATTTTTTTTACTGCTACATATGTCCCATCTCATCAATATCAAATCAAATGTCATCTCTTCTCATATCTATTGAACATTCTCGAATCTAAAAGAAGAAGAATTTGACATCATATGGGAGCTCAAGCTACAACCCTATCTCTAGTGATAATATGTGAGATGCAACTTACCGAGCAAGGATCACATCTATCCTATTGTCTATTAATTATAGGTGAGGTGCAACTTTCTATAGAAGGTAAGGATCAAATACATCCTATCGTCTAGTGACAATGGGCAAGATCCATCTACCAAGAAAGGATCACATCCATCCTATTTTCTAATCAATAGGCAAGATACAACTTGCCATAGAATCTAGTGATCACATCCATCCCAATGTTTGTTTACCTTCCCACATTGACCCTCAAGAGTCAAGTGGTAGAAAACCTACATCCTAATCACTTCAGCAAGATACCACTTTCCATGCAAGGATCACAACCATCTCAAGTCATCTCAGCGCATTGGCCAGATGGGGAGGAACAACCCTAACAAGCCCAACTTGTGGGTAGGATGCATAATGGGGTATACTTTGTCATTCATGATAGGGGGAGATACCCAACTTGTCATAAATGGAAAGGATCACACACACCCTATGGTGACAATATGTGAGATACTACTTAGTACCTCAAAGCGTAAGGATCATAAACATCGTATTGTTCAGAGATACCTCAACTGCAGGGGCTCTCAAGATCAATTCCTTTCCCTGTGAGATCAAATAGGGGGGAAGAGAATAGCTCAATTTCCTCGATCAACAGGACCCTTACCCAGGAGGGTCACATCCATCATTCCAAGTTTCTCTCTAAAAACCAAGAACTTCTTGTTCGTTAAATCCTTTATGAGTATGTCTGTTATATGCTCCTCTGACGAAATATGATGGAGTCTTATGGATCCTCTCTATACAATGTCTCAAATATAGTGGTACCTAATCTCAACATGCTTGGACTTGTCATGAAATACAAGATTCTTTCCAATCAGATCCCACTCTTGTTGTCACAATATATCACAACAGTATCTAAGACCTACTCAAATAGTTCTACAAATAGTTTCCTCAACTAGACTTCCTCACAGCTAGTCATTCTAGTAGCAATGTACTCTACCTCAGTCGTGCTTAAATCTATAGGCTTATTTTTCCTTCTCATCCAAGATATCATAGCGGACCCCAAGCTAAATAAACACCTTGATTCTCTCTTCTTATCAATAACATTTCCTTCCTAATTAGCATCAGTGTACCCATGAATTTGCATATTCTAAATTCTTTAGAATTTTCACAGTATCCAACAAATGTACCTTTCTTTCTGGTCACTTCCAACTTGTTCCTCTTGTCCTCTGGCACATGGAAATATATTTGGAAACCAAATATCCCGATATGTCCAATGTTGGGATTCACACATGTGAACACTTCTTCGGGACTCTTGTTATCCAATGCTTGATGAGGAACCTTGTTTTGGACATAGACCATTGTATTTGTATCTTCTCCCCAGAGGAACTTCGGTAGCTTTTAATCATGCAACATAGCTCAAGTATCTTCTACGATGTGATGGGAAAAACTGAGGGGGAGGGGAATCAATATTTATATTTCGCTTCAACTTTTTATTTCATGTTCTAAATTTTGTACGATATTGTTGTTTATGAAACATGTGTACGTGCGCGCTTTCAATGAATACAAATAGTGTATGTCCAGTTTATTTAATCTGTCATTAATTACATCAATGAGTTAACTTAACCAATGCATTATTCATTTATTAACCATTCTCTATGAAGTACGGAATAAATAAATCACAACATATAAGCAACACACATAGAACACCAAGGTTTTTAGGTGGAAACCTAATGCGGGAGAAAATAACTGTTGTCATCATATTTGTCTTCTTCTTTTATTATAAAGAAAGCTTCATTACATATTATATTAGTGTAGACTCTTACCAACATGCAGGCACCTACTTGCATGAGACTACAACCTCCACTTATTCTCCAGCACCCATAGAAAGGGATCGACAACCCCCTGGTTTCATTTATTGGCTCCTATCGAAAGGAAGAACCTACCCCCTAAAAAGGTTTACTAGCTACCACTGGAAGGAATTTCTAACTCCCTTACTGAAGGCTTCAACCCTCAATACCTATTGTGGACTATGTTTCATAATATTTCATACTAGATCCACCTGACTCAAAATATCAAAACTTGTAGGCCACTTTTTATCATAGTTTCAAATTGGATCCACACCCAACATTATTCTCAATACCAAAATTAATACTGAATCTAAAAATCAATCATTGAACCAACTGAATCATTGTGACATCATAAAACCAATCACTGAACTGAATCTCAATCAACCATTGCAACTAGATCAAGCCAAACCATAACAAATATAAACCATCATAACCAGATCATACCAACCACTCATAAATAAGCCATACATTGTTAACCATCATAGAAACAAAGTTTTGTTACTGCAAAACTTGATCAAATTTACTTTAGAATGTATATGCTAGTGTTCTGAAGCATACCCGTGTTGGGTTGTAGAAAATTTATGTTTTATCCTCATATTAGCCTAATTAATCATTCATCTTTATATGTTTATCTTCAATTTAGAAAATAATTTAGAAGAAACAAGTGTAGAAGCCGAATAAAGGCAATCATTAATGAATTGTGAAATTTTGGGCATAAAATCTTACTTTCGTTATTTTTATATGCAGGAATATGAATTGAGCGATTGTTGTTCAAATGATGGGGCAATAATGACCAAGAAAAAGGAAAAGGACAATGTTTCGATCATGAAGGCTAGTAGAAGACCAGAAGAATCGAGTCTATTTTGTAATAAAGTGAGATTGTCAGTTATGAAATCCTCGAAATCTCCTGATCCGGAGGATTTGCTTTTATCTATTTGTCTCTCATGGGTTATATAAAGCCAAAAGGCGAAATAGAACAACTAACTAGAAATTTGGAGATTGTAACTATTCACTTTTGACACAAAGTATTCTCACTATGGTGATGTATATTTATTATTGAATTTAATGAGAAAGACCGTGTTTTACCCGTAATCACATTCTGGGTATTTTTTGGTAGTGAATTATGGAGACTTTGGGCCCATTCGATAGGAGATTTACTGCTTTGCTTGTCCCATACTTATTTTTGTTTACTCTTGCAATTGTTTATTCCTGTTATTTCATGAAATTAAAATTATTTTGTTTATTACAAGTATTGATTGTTATGATTTACCTTTGTCGTTCAAAGTAGATTCTAGATCTTGCTATGTTTACATTTGTGTGTTAATCTTTGATGGATTTATCATATTAGTTTAAGTAGTTGATTGATGTTACTTTTGTGTAGCATTATTTGAGTTTATATTTGACTGCTTTCAGTCAAAAACTTGAATAGTTGTTTGATGTTCATTTGTTGTAGCTTTCTTTCTTGCTGAATGAATTATTGTTGATACTAGTTAGATATGCCAAGAATGAATCCTTTTACTTCCATTCAGATTCAGTTTTTTGCACAATAGATTAAAATAGATTCACGAATGCTTTAAGGTTTGCTTTACTATTTGTTTTGGATTGAACTTCGAGAATTAGATATTAATTATTGCAATGATTCTAAATCATTTCATTTAGAATTAACCTCTGAATTCACTTGCATAAACAATGCTAAACACTCTTGAAATAAACAGACTTACCCTGGTTTGATAATTAATGTAGGTGTTAAGGTTTCTTTTAATAGTTATCTTCATGCACCAACATTTTGGCGTCATTGCTGGGGAGAGTGTTTCAAAGTGATTTCTTTTTATTTTTCTTGTTGTAAAAGAATTGGGTATTAAAAACAGGAGGTAAGAGCCTGTGTAACTAGCAAGTAAAGTGCTTTCTCAACTGCTCGCTTTTCAGCAAATGCATAGAGGTTAAATAGGAGTAGGGGTTTTTATGAATGACAAAGAATAAAAAGGTAGAAAAATATTAGAATCCCCCACCCAAATACACAGAACCCAAAGGATCGGTGAAACTTGGAAGATCAACTTTTATAGATGAAATCACAAGAAAAGAAGAATCTCCAGCATCAATAGGACCCCGGACTATATCTGGAAAAAGACCTACCATAATCCCTCATGCAGCAGGCTCACCATATGCAGCCTATGTTGAGATTCATAGCCAACCTGGAGGATATGAACAGAGCGTTCAGGTTACTTAAAATTTACATTTTTATCCTTCACAAGAGGGAAAATCGTGCAATTTAAGAGAAGGAGAAGGATAAACCAGTGGAACTGCTAAGGCAAAGCCATAGTTGTCTGAACTAGGATCTCCTGTGATCCCAGATCTTAGCAGTGTCGTAAAACCACCTCGGATTGAAAATAATCCACTTACTCAGATAGCATCCCCTGAAATCCCTAAAGGATATTGGCACATCTTCGACCAAATGGTGAAAGCACCTCAAGGTTAGACCTCGATGTTGGAATAACCCATAGTTAACCCAGTAGCCAATGCCCAGATAAAAGCTATTCCCTTGCAAAACATCCCAACCTTTCATGGGATGACCATAGAGGATTCAAACATCTTCTTATTTGAGTTTTATGTCCTATGTAGAGGATATGATTACACCACTAATCCTCAAAAACTAAATTTGTTCCCTTCTACCCTAAAAGGAGCAGCTTTTCAGTGGTTTATGGGTTTAGGCAAATGCACTATTAACTCTTGGGATGACATGAAAACTTATTTTCTCACAAAATATCAGGACTATTGTAGGACTAGGGAATTAAAAGATGAAATATTTAAAATGTCTGTGAAGGATAATGAAACTCTAGAGGAATATGTCCGATGGTTTCAATATAATTTGCAGAGATCCCCTCACTACACATTACCAAAAGAAGTCCTGAAAGCCATCTTAATTGAAGGAATGAAAGAATAATGGATAGAAACTTTAAATATGATGGGGAAGAGAGACATTTATCAGGGGGATTATGATGAAATTTTTCTCTTGTGTATCAGGTGTTCGCGAGGTAGCACATGCACCAGGTCAGGATGTCAAGATTCTATGACTAGAGGAAGCAAATTGTCTAGTGGAGGCATGACAAGAGTATAAATCGGTAACCTCCTATAGGACTTCAAGATAGATATCCTGAGCATGCTTACAATGAAGTTCAACGTCCTGTAGTCCAAACAGAAAAAAGGCTTAGTAGAACAGAATTTGGCCGTTTTTTGCCCACGCTACTGGAAGAAGCACAATTAACGGGAATGTCCATTGGACATGGTCTAGACATGCGCTATCTGCACCAAGGACCATGCCACCGAGCAGTGTGCATCACTTCCAGGGCTAAAAGAAATTTTTAAAGAAGTAGAAGAAGGGACAGAACCAGTATACCTAATGAACAAGTGTCAACAGTGGCAAGGCCGACCTACAGGTATGTCATAAAACCCATCTCAGTTCTTTCCTTCTTCATCATTTAATCAGAAGCAGAATTCTGGAACATTGTGGCAAGGTTAATCACCTTTTTTGACTTGGAAGTCCCAATTGTTTCCTATGTCACCTTGTCCAACTCAGTCCTTTCCAAGTAATCGTTTTCCGAATTCTCCTTCTTCTACTCCTTTTTGGCAAAATAATCCATACCCATCCCAGTGGCCTACCTCTACTTCACAAAATTCGAACTGGTCTTAGAATTGGTAGCGACCTATAGGGATAACCAATTCACCTATGGGGAGAGGTCCTCAACCTCAACCTACATTATCAGCCCCATATCCATTACAAAAAAATCCTCAGCCCCTTCTGTGTCCCCAACTACCAACTTAACCAAATCCAAACCCCAATAACAGACCGGTCCAGCTGATACAAATTTTTGAAAACTCATACCTTGAGACCAAACAAAAAGAATGCAATGAACTTAGGCTGAGGTTAGGACGCATTATCACTTCTGAGCAAGATAGAGACCAGCCACCAAATGAGTTAGAAACATCACTTGTAAATACACCTTCGACTGTGACTAAAACAGAAATAAAATAGGGAGAAGACACAGTCAAACAGAAAGATCCTGAAAAACTCATAATTACTTCTCCCCCGTTCCCTGAAAGATTAGAAATACCTTAACCAATTTTTTATCTAGACTTTGATCTCTTAAGGGAACTTAAAAATATTTGCATTAAAATTCCTCTCCTCCAGGCCATCCAAGATATTCCTATTTATGCAAAAATGAGTAAAGAACTATGTGTGAAAAAGCCTGTGAGGAAAATAAAAGCTTCACCAACTATCCATGTTGTAGGGACCCTATATAATTTACTTTTGGGCAGGGAAACACTGATAAAATATGAATATCTATGGAATCCCATAGTTACAATCCAAATATATGGTTGCTCCTTTCCTAACACACTAGTTGACTTGGGCACATCCATTAACATCTTAACCACAGAAACTTGTGAGACACTTGGTGTCACAGCTCTAGAACCAACCACCACCCTGCTAAAACTCATTGATCATTTGATGGTAAGATCAAAAGGAACTTTACATGAAATTACGGTTTCCATTGATTCATGGGAGTACTAATTATCAATGCAAAAAGTTGATTAGACAAACACCCTTTAATTTTGGTCCAACCCTCGCTGGCAACAGTCAATGATTACATAGGTTGTCATGCAGGCAACATGACCATTTCTAAGGGAGATGCTATAAAGAATCTTGTTTTATATCCTCCTACCAAACGAAGTCCTCCCACTGTGAAATTACATAAACAACCACCCACGTACCTGGAATAAATTATTCGTTCACACTTACAGTAGCAGAGGCGCTTGAGTTCAAGAATCAGACTGAAGACGATGTGATCAATAACTTTATTAATCATCCAGCCATTGTGACTAATATAAAATGTCAAATGTTAAAGGAAATTCTTGACAATGAAGCCTTGGAAGGCCCTTTGAAAGATATTGATGATCAGCATATCTTGACAACTGTAGTTCATAACAGTAAGCCGGTTGAAATTGAACTGGGAAAAATTTTAAACATCAATGGTAGTCTGGATAGTGACCAACAGGGAAAGCTCATTCAAGTTATGCAAAAATATAAAGGGGCTTTTTCTTGGGACTATCCATACATGAAGGGAATAGACCCACAATTATGTACACATCGTATCTACACCGAAAAGGATGCTCGTCCTATCCGTCAACCTCAACGGAGACTAAATCTGCATCTCAAAGATATTGTAAAAGAAGAACTATAGAATTTGTTGGACGTGAATTTTATTTATCCCATTTCAGATAGTAAGTGGGTCTCTCTATTGGTATTTTTTCCCAAGAAAAATGGGAAGTGGCATATCAATGTGGATTATCGAGAATTTAACAAAGCCACACAAAAAAGATCACTTCCCTCTTCCATTTATTGATCAAGTCCTTGATACACTAGCAGGAAAAAAATTCTTCTCCTTTCTTGATGGCTTCAATGGCTACAATTAGATCCAAATCACCCCTGAAGACCCAAACAAAACCACCTTTACCTGCCCATGGGGTACATTTTCTTACAGTGTTACCATTTGGCTTATGCAATGCCCCAACTACATTTCAGAGGGCCATACTCAATATTTTTGTTGATCTGATAAATGAATGACTTGAGGTTTATATGGATGACTTTACCCTGTATGGGGACGACTTTGACCAAGTGCTACGAACATTAGAAAAGGTGTTGGAATGATGCATTTCCACCAGGTTGTGTTTATGTCAAGTGTCACATGATGATGACAGAAGACATAATCTTAGTACACTACATTTTTGCGGCTGGGATATAGGTAGATCCAGTGAAGATAGAGGTAATTCTCCTACTACCTACACCCTGTACTCAGATGGAGGTAAGTAGATTCCTCATATATGCAGGTTACTATCGCAGGTTCATAAAAAAAAAATCACAAATGGTTACGCCTTTGTATGCTTTAACAGGAAATGTTGAATTTAAATGGTCTGATAAATGTAACACAACTTTTACAGATTTAAAGAAATTAGTTTCGATGGCACCAGTACTGCGTGGACACAACTGGGAGCTACCCTTTCATATCTCCATGAACGCATCAGATGCAGCAATAGGTGCTCTCCTTGGCCAAGAGGAGGACAGAAAGGTTTACACTATTTACTATATCAACAAAAATCTTAGTGTTGCCGAACTTAATTATACAGTAACAAAAAAGGAATTTTTAGCCGTCATTTATGCCATAAACAAATTTAGACATTATATAACTAGCTATCAAGTTTTTCTGTATACTGATCATTCAACCATTAAATACTTAGCTAACAAATTTATTACAAATGGTCAAGTGGCTCGTTGGTTGTTACTTTTGTAGGAGTTTGATATCACCATTAAAGACCGTCCAGGGAAGGGAAACCCAATCGTGGATTTTTTGTCTCGGTTTCCAAAGGTAAATGATCTGCTGGTAGTGAATGACCAATTTCCAAATGAACATTTGATTGTTGTAGCAGTTAAAATGCCATGGTATGCAGATGTAGCAAACTATCTAGTAGTAGGAAATCTTCCCAGACACTTGAAAGCAAGGGAAAGGAAATAGATTTCCTAGCGCAACGCCCGATTTTCTTGGATTAGTGGATACCTTTTTCATACAGGGTCTGAGATGTGCACATGCAGATGCATTCGTGAAGATGAAATCTACGACATCCTGAAGGCCTTCCATGACTATCTCTGTAGGGGAGACTTCACAAATCACAGCACTGGGCACAAGGCACTATAGATGGGCTATTATTGGCCCACCATTTTTAAAGACGCTAAGAAATATGTCCAAGCTTGTGATAGCTACGAAAGGATGGGCCGTCCTAGTCAATCTAACGAAATGCCGCTGCAGCCCCAATTGGTAATAGAACCTTTCGAACGATGGGCATTCAATTTTGTTGGCCCATTTCATCCGCCATCAAACCAAAAGGCTTACATACTGGTTGCTACAGACTATGTAACAAAGTGGGTAGAAATAGTAGCTTTTCCAAGAGCTACGGAAGAAACTGTAATTAATTTCCTTTTCGGGTTATTTGTGCAGTATGGCTTACCTAAGGAAGTGATAACAGATGGAGGGGGGAAATTTGTAGGACATAAGATTACAGCCACTCTACGGAACCACCACATCACACATAAAGTCACTTCCCCATATCACCCACAGGAAAACGGGCAGGTTGAAAGCAATAATAAGGTCATCGAAGCAATTTTGACCAAGATAGTTTCGACACATTGGTGGAACTGGGCTGCTAGACTATCAGAGGCCTTGTGGGCCTATTGCAAAACTTGGAGAAATACTACTTGACATTCTTCATACCAACTTGTACTTGGAAAAGAACCCATCTTTCCTATTGAAATTGAAATAAAGACTCTCAGAATAGCCCGGAAACTGGGGCTGGATCTGACGGAGGCCCAAACTAAACGACTTCAACAAATAAATGAATTGGATTAATATCGAATACTTTCTCTACAACACACCATGAATATTCAGTAGCAAAGGGCTAAGTGGCACGACAATCTTATTAAAAGGAAGACATTTCAAAAAGGAGACTAGGCTCTCCTCTATGATTCCAAATTTCAAGACTTTCCAGGTAAGTTACAAACAAGGTGGCTTGGCCCATATGAAATTCAAGAGGTGCACAACAATGGCACTCTCACTTTGACAACCATTGATGAGTATGGCCATACTTTCCACATGAATGTACATCGGGTATGTCTTTATCATAGACCACTCACCAAAGAGTCTTTTTGCCAACAAGTATGTGATGATCCCACTATGCAAATTTTAGCTGCACAGAGTAATGACCCAGCAACTTTACTCTCATGAAAACTTATCTCTTTTCATATGTAAATAATGTATATATTTTTCTTACTATTTGTTTTAATTTATTTTAGATAGGCATCACTGTGTAAATACATGGATTTCTCTTGTTTTTTGGTGTGTTTAATAATTGTTGTTCAATCAATTGAACAGTTTTTTTTTCTTATGTTTAATAATTGATGTTCAATCAATTGAACAACTGAGATTTATTTTTCTTATGTTTAATAATTGTTGTTCAATCAATTGAACAATTGTTGTTCAGTCAGTTGAACAGCTCCGATTTCTTTTTGGTGTGTTTGATGTTCAATCAATTGAATAGTTATTGTTCAATCAATTGAACAGCTGATGTTCAGTCAATTGAACAACTCCAATTTCTTTTTTGTGTGTTTTATGTTCAAATAAAATGAACAAATGTTGTTCAGTCAATTGAACAGCTTCTATTCGGTAGAATGAATAGTTGTGATTTATTTTTCTTAATACCAATAATTGTTGTTCCATCGTCATTCATTTTTAATCAAACTGCCATTTTTCTCTCCCATGATTTCTTATCAAAACCATCTGTTTTGATTTGGAATTTGTACCCAAAATAAAGGAAAAATAGGAATATTGATACCATTATGACTTGTAAAACCTTTGGTGGTTATATTTATTCCGAAACTAACTTGGTTCATCTATATAATGATTGGCTGAATATCTTCTCTTTGGATATATCATAAAATGATTCACTGTCTTAATACCATGTTGGTTTATCTTTCACACTTTCAATTGATAATTCCCTTTGGTATGATGATATAGGGATATAATAACTTTCATTGGCATTTTTTTTACTTCTCATGCCATCCCTAACTCTTAAGGAGTAAATGAGCCTCCCTCCCTTTACAATAAAAATATGGAAATATGAAAATACAATACAAATCTTCTTAAAGAGGATAGGGGGTCTCATCACGAGCCAGCCTACCATGATCATAAGGATGTAACAAGTGACATTCCATTACGGCCACAACACCAGGGTAATGACCTTCTAGATAGTCAAAACTGTCAGAAGGACAGGAGGTCTCAAAACAAGCCGTTCTAATCACTTTGTTATATACTAGTGAATGGCAATATGATTATCTGGTTACCATGCCAACATAGTGGTCTCCTTATAGAAATAAAAAAGAAAACCATCTAAATACTAGAGGAAGGACTCTGGCTCATTTTTTAGTTTAAAAATAACCCTTTCGAGGCTATGAATGCCTGCTGGTAGAAGTGGCTCTGCTTATGGTATTGAAGTTCTATGTTACATTTCCAACTATTCTTTATCCCATTATTTCCTATTGATTTGTTTCTAAAGGCGAATTTACCATTTGAACATCGTTTATAACTATATTAACCTATATGCATGGTAAACTATACTTTTATATGCATTATATCAATATTGTCTAATCAATCGATACCAGTGGTCATTATCATTTATTGTCAGTCATGCTTTCGTAATATTTTTACACCTAAGGCAAATATATCTTCGCATAATGATCCATCCTCTGTTTTATTCCTTTTGCAATCATTTCAAATATTTGTGACCTATGACTGTTTTCTACCATATTTACGTTGCTCTAATTGTTGTCTTGCCGCATTTATGAATCCCCAACGCCCTTTCCCTTTTTCCCATTCTTTATGGTCGTGGACATCGTTTTCTGATTGGAGGGGGGAAGGTCTGCATTATGATAGCACGCGTAATAATTACCAAATTTTTTCCTGATTAGAGGGGGGAAGGTATGCATTATGGGAAGCATGTGTAATAATTATTAAGTTGCACCAAATACTACTGATATGACAAACAACATCATTTCCTATTAATAAAAACTTTAAATCAATTTCATTGCTCTTTTAATAACTTTAAAGTTTGTATACGGTTTATTTTGTTGTTCCAAACTAAGAATTTGTGAGAAAGCACATGCAAAAGTGCGAAGTGAACTAGCTACTGAGAAACAACAACCATGGGAGGAAATGTTATCTGCAGTGAACCTATAGTACTCCCACTAATAGAACAGGCTCGCAAAATTCTTGAGCGCGTCGGCTAGCTTCAATACCTGGCCAAATTACAGGGGTTCCAAAATGAAATAACACTTGAATTCTTGAAAAATCTACAGGATGGACGCATGATGGTGAAGGGAAAAAACATAATAGTTTCTGAAGAAGTTATAGTTGAAGTCACTAGACTTCCAGTAGAAGGCACAAGATGGACTAATAAGCATGTTCTCCTGTAGGACGTAGTTGCGGTATTCCAAGACCCAAATGAACAATTGGTACACAAAGGCAAAGGGATTAGCCCCACATCTTTAAAGAAACCATGGCAGAAATTGGCAACCATTGCTCAGAGGTACATCACTAGTGACAGACATCAATATGTGGTAAAACCTCAAAAACTTAAATTGTTAGCCATTCTTAAGAATAAAATTACAATTAATTTGCATTCTATTTAAATTCCTTATTGCATGACGTTGCTAGTTGGGTTAGGAAGGCTAAAGATCCACATTTTGTTATCATCCATCATGGTCTGATTAAGTTAATCATTATTCATGGATTGGCCCAGCAACAATTAACTTGGGATAACCTTGTAAATCTTGCCTTTACACCACTAGAAGAAAACCCATATGCACAGATAGGGATAAATGATAGAAACATGGATGACACAGATACTGAACAGCAGATAGTAAAGGTAGTAGGTCCAAAAAGGGAAAGAAAAATAAGGAATCCTTCTTTGGCCTTTGGCCCAACAAAACGTAGGTGTTCTGCAAGGATAAAATCATAGCATCACACCCTAATTCCAACAGAAGAAGTAGCACCATCTCATATACCCTCTCTAAGCATGTAAGATGATTTTCTATGGGAATATAAGGAATAAATTTCTCTAGTATTGGAGAATATGGGTACATATTGTGAATAAAGGGATCCATCTAGAAACTCTATAGGGGAAAATCATTCCCTTAACCAGTCTGCCTCTACCAACAGTTCTAGCCATACTGAAACTTTGCCATATGCTGATAATTTGGAGGATCTGAGGGAATCAGATCCCTCTATGAATGAGTCCCTTGAGGAAGAGGCCCATGCAAAAGAAACCCTTGAGGACGAGAATCAACTAGGAGACATTGTTCCATTGGAGTCCCTTAAGAAAGAGGCCCATGTAGAAGAAACCCCTAAGGATGAGAATCAACCAAGAGACATTGTTCCATTGGAGTCCCCTGAGAAAGAGGCCCATGCAGAAGAAACCCTTGAGGATGAGAATCAACCAAGAGACATTATTCCATTGGACTCCCCTGAGAAAGAGCCCCATGTAGAAGAAACCCTTGAGGACAAACATCAACTAGGAGACAATGTTCCATTGGAGTCCCCTGAGAGAGAAGCCCATGTAGAAGAAGACCTTGAAGACAAAAATCACTCAGGAGATATTGTTCCATTGGAGTCCCCTGAGAAAGAAGCCCCTGTAGAAGAAGACATTGAAGACGAGAATCAATCGAGAGATATTGTTCCATTGGAACATAAACCTGATATTGGCACATCTCCTCATGAACCAAAAATAAATATAACTATGCCATCTCTAATTGGAAACCCCACAAAGAAGAAATCATACAAGGACATATTGAGGAAGTTGATTAAGAAATACAGGAAATAAAAGAAAACAGTCAAACAATTAAGGGAGTGGTTAAAAGAAGCAGTTAAGGCTCAGAAAATGAAAGTGGAATTGGAAACTATAGGGACCCAAAAATAACAATTTTCTTTGGGGGATATTGAGACTCAGACTAAAATTCCTTGTGTTTGTTCAATGGGGAGCCAAACAAAACAATCTCCTTTGGAGAATAGTGAGACTCAAACTGAAAGTGCTTTTGTTTGTTCAATGGAGACCCAAATGGAATTTCCTACCACATATGTTGTTGTCCAAACCAATTTTGAGGAGAATGCCTAGGCATACTGTTGTATACCCCAAGAAACAATTGAAGTTGATGTTCAAACTAATTTTGAGGAAATTGCCCAGGCAGATTGTTGTATATCCCAAGACGCAGTCGAAGCTATTGTTCAAACTAATTCAGTGATAGCATATGATATTGAAACTCAGATAGAGGAAACCCCCCACTATGTTCCTCTGGTAAGGGAAGTTGTTATCATGAAATTGCAGAATGAATTAACAAAGACCCAACATGAGTTGGCTCAACGTAAGGAAGAAGTAGTATCATTACAAGTACACTAGGATTTGTGGAATAAATTCGATGAACTTACTGTAATCGAAGAAGAGACTTTTTCCATCTTCAAAGATGAGCAGAAGAAGTTATTTAAAGCACGATCCAAGCTTCAGAAGGCCGAGGGACAAATTGAAACTATTTGTTCTCTTTACTCTGGAGCTTTGTCTTAATAGTCACCTGCCACTAATTATGCGCAATTCTTGTTGGAAAGGTACTTGTTACTAAAATTTAAAGCTGTAAGGGCTGGTAAGTCAGCGGAATTCAAGACCGTTCTAGATTTTGTCCAATGTTTTAAGGAACAAAATGATAAAGTACAACGCCTTCTATGCAAATTATACCTGCACAATTTTTTCTTAGAGGATGATCTGGATAGTAATCCTAGCCCCTTCATTGGGGACATTCAATTTCAAGATTTCCTCTCTTTTGCTACCAATCAGGTTAAATGGGCTAAAGCCTATAACACTTTTTAGAAAAGGGAATATGGTATAGATTTGTGGGTTAGAGGAGAACCCACAAAACCCTTACACCTTTCAGTCCAACATATAAGGTTTATGCAACAAGATGAGGTTGTGGCTAAATTTGGACCACTCCATACAGATATTGTACAAGCAAGAAGAGAATATTTTCAGGATATTAAGGAGGAAGCTTTGTTGGCAGCAAGGCAAATATGGGAAGCTTCCACTAACAATTTCAGAAACTGAGAGCCATTTGGGTATAGAAACTTTAAAGTTGTTGTTGTTGGCTTAATCATGTACAACAATATAATCCTAGAGATGGGTCCTTCCTAGATAGGATGTCATTACAGATGTCCTATTATTTCATACCCCCATGAAGGTTATTGATGTGATTATGATTTGCTAGATTACTGTGTAAAGCAGGCTTTTGCAATACTTAAACAAAAAAATGGTTCTAGGCTATATAAGGAAGAAGCTTATCCTACCTATTCTTTGACACAACTGCACCTCAATCATCTTATTGCATGAGGACATGCAAAAAGGTAAGCAGGGTGGTATGTTGGGCTGTAGAAAAGGTATGTTTTATCCTCATTTTAGCCTAATTAATCATTCATCTTTATATGTTTATCTTCAATTTAGAAAAGAAATTAAAAGAAACAAGTGTAGAAGCCGAATAAAGGCAATCATTAACAAATTGTGTAATTTTGGGCATAAAAGCTGACTTTCCCTATTTTTATATGCAGGAATATGAATTGAATGATTGTTGTTCGAACAATGGGACAACAGCGACCAAGAAAAAGGAAAAGGACAATGTTTTGATCATGAAGGCTAGCGGAAGACCTAGAGAATCAAGTCTATTTTGTAATAAAATCCTATTTTCGTTTGCAAAATCCTCAAGACCTCATAATCGTGAGGATTCGCTTCTATATTTTTGTCTCTCATAGGTTATATAAAGCCGACAGGCGAAATAGAACAACTAACTAGAAATTTGGAGATTGTAACTATTCACTTTTGACACGGAGTATTCTCACTACGGTGATGTTGTATCTTTATTATTGAATTTAATGAGAAAGACCATGTTTTACCTGTAATCGCATTCTGGGTGTTTTCCAGTAGTGACTTCTGGAGACTTTGGGCCCAAACGATAGGATATTTACTGCTTTTCTTGTGCCATACTTATTTCTGTCTACTCTTGCAATTGTTTATTCTTGTTATTTCATGAAATTAAAATTATTCTGATTATTGTGAGTATTCATTGTTATGATTTACCTTTTCCGTTCAAATTAGATTCTAGATCTTACTATGTTTACATCTGCATGTTAATATTTGATGAATTTATCAAATTATTTTAAGTATTTTATTGATGATCCTTCTGCATAGTGTTATTTGAGTTTATAGTTGACTACTTTCAGTCAAAAGTTTGAATAGTTGTTTTTTGTTCATTTGTTGTAGGTTTCTTTCTCGCTAAATGAATTATTGTTGATACTAGTTAGATCTACTAAGAGTGATTCCTTTCACTTGCATTCAGATTCAGTTTTTTGCACAATATGTTAAAATAGATTCACGAATGCTTTAAGGTTTGCTTTCAAATTTGTTTTGGATTGAACTTTGAGAATTAGATATTAATTATTGCAATGATTCTAAATCATTTCATTCGGAATTAAACTCTGAATTCACTTGCATAGACAATGTTGAACACTCTTGAAATAAATAGACTTACCCTAGTTTGATAATTAATGTAGGTATTAAGGTTGCTTTTAATAGTCATCTTAGTGCACCAACAACCCGCATATATACTTGCTTCCTCTATATCACACTTGTTTACAGATCTCAGAATACTAAATCATAAATCATTGAACCATACATAGATCACTAAACCATTCACAAATCACCACACTGTAGCATCATTACCAATTAATATACCATTCCACATTTAACCCAATCAACACTATTAGACACATATCATCAAGATAAAGACATCATTGGCATACAGTAGCAAACAGAGCAGAACTCATCAAATATAATTATCAAGTTGCACTGCAAACCCTAGAACACATACGGAAAATTCATGGAACATATTGGTGTATGTACGTGATTACCATGCATAACACCCACGTACAGATCTCAACATATTGAAGACCATACCTTGGAATATATTTGTGACCCTATATATATGTGTGTGTGTGTGTGTGTGTGTGACCATTCAGAAGTAAACATGAGTACAAATCTTTAGATTATTAAATCATACCTTCATTTCATAACACAACAGTTGTCAAACCCAAATCTCAGCACACATACTATTACAATCACACGTCATTATCTACAAATCATACCATCATCATAGATCTAAACTTATTAGCTACAAATAGATCAAGCAATATGTATTCATTTCAGATCTATCAGATCTGATCCATCTCCATACTCTATGGTGCACACCTATTTTAGATAAGATAATTCATAAAAATATCACAACTTGTACACCTAGCACCTGGATCTCCATCTCCTTATATATTTTTATCCTTAGCCAATACCTTAGGTAAATCCCTTGGTAATGTTGTTAATATTATTTAACGGGATAAAATAGTCATTGTTTCTCCAATTAATATGGGCCAATACCATGGTAAAGACCCCTGGTATTTAGATTACCATGGTTCAGATTATGTACGTAGATTTCACTTATAAGACCTATGTATGTATGTGACCCTTCTTCATAGGATCCACGTATACTTTCTCAACCTTTACCTTCCATCTGTCTCTAAACTATATTTTCTCTGTTCATAGCATCTGTAGCTTTTCTACCAATCTGCATTATTTCCACAGTCATCAATGTTGTCATCAAGTACATATTTAGCATACTCTACATCATTATGTGACCAAATATGCAATGTTTCCAAGCATCATCAAGCAATTGTAGTAGAAGCATAAGATAGTGAAAATAAAGCTTTGTCAGCTACTCATCCTCTTGAACTCGTGTCATCAAGGTTGGCACACTCTCTCCACATGTATGAAGATTCACAATCCTTAAGCAAAAATATCAAATACTATGGGAAACATGTACATGCATCAATAACATATGTGCAAACAGGAGTACTTCCAACATCACAATCCATCAACCAACATCAACAATGACCATAACATACTCATCTTCTTCATCAAGTGTATTAAGTAATATTAACATACCATTAACAACTTCACCAATTGCAACTCAAGCAACATGTAGGCATCATCAATAACATCATCACATCCAATCCATGCATTAAGACATAATGACAGCAACATATATCTTCTCATCAATGCCAACAAACAATGAGTAGGTCATGAACTCATCACAAACACCATCATGTAACAAGGAACCATAATGCCAACAATGAACTATTAGAAGCATACCATATGCCCCCCCTGAACCTGTGCCAACTTCTCACCATTAACTTTGATCAAATTATATCCATCATATCAACCAACAAATGCACCAAATGGCTATTCCAACAACAGCCATAATATTTTGCAACAACATCATGAATCAAACATCATTCCTAAGAAACATAAACACATCATTATCAATTTGCAACAAGTCAATATCAAAACCAGAAAGCCAATAATAATGGATGAAAGCATATGAGAAAATCCCCCTGAATATGTGCCACTTTTATCTATCTCAGTGAAACACATGCTACTATCTAGATCAAAAATCATGTATATACATGACTGAGTTTCATGCAAAACATGTACAGAATGTAAAATGATGATTTTTCATAACCATATTTCTTATAGGACATTTTTTCACATATGGTCAATAGGCCTTCCAAAAGGATCATTAACATCCTTTGAACACTTTTTCATTCTCCCTACACAAAGCCCTAAGTAAGCATCCCTCATATCTATGAGTTTCTACCTGAAACTGCTTCATTTGAATCATTTTTAGGACCAACGCACCCTGGCCCCTCATTGGTTAGCGCAGACTACTAGATTTACCTACTCTGAGCCCCCATTGATCACCAATAGGTTGTTCAGTCTTGGGGGTGCGTTGATTCTAGAAATTAGAGAAAACAAAAAAGAATCTCAAAGCTTCCTCTTCCATAAGCTTCCACGATCTGTTGTAACTATTTACCTTGGATAAAAGTATTGAATCCTATATTATCCTACCTTGGATTTTTCATCCCTTATCCATTGATCTCATCCTCCCATCAAGAGTGGATCTCAAGCCCAGATTGGTAAACAGATAAGAATTCATGAACTACCTCCCTCATCTATATATTTACTGCCATCCATAGGCAAGGGGTTAGTTTTTGGAGATTTATTCTAACCTTATGTTGTTGATGTGAGAGATATTATTCGATGAATTAGGGTGACTAGAGGTGCACTTTGTGGTAAGGAAAGGACAAGTCAACTTGGAGGAGCTCTTCTACAAGATCAACACCTATTTTTGGTTGTAACTCACTCCATTTCTATTAAAGCAAAGAGTTCTGTCTTCCTATATATGATGTTATGATTTAATGTATTTCCATACCATGTTGGTCTATTGAATAAAGTGATTAGATGGTGTTAAATAGATCTCGTAGATCATTGGTTCATGTTGTCTGATTGTACAGGTTCTAAGTATAGCGATTGGAGCTAGGATTGGAGCATACAAGCCAAGGAAGGAGTGAAGCATACGATGGATTACAGGTAGGCTTCATCTCGTTATATATTTACTTTAAGGAAAACATCAACTTCTTTGTCTTTATATTGTTCTAGGTCAGTCCACTAGGCCTAGGGAAGATACTTATGTCCACAGTCGTAGATTCTGTATAAGAAATTGGTGACCATACTAGGGAACGATGTATTCCCTTGGTGGTTTATTTATCCATTATGCTTTTCTTACCTCTTCTTTAGACATTTATTGTCTTATTTAGTCAAGAACATACCTATGAAGACCTTTCATTGAGTTCAATTGCAATCTTTGTGTTGTAACCTTGCATCCCTTGACCAATGCACCCTCTATTCTTAACACAGCGCGTTGCACCCCAGTTGAGCCTTCTCTATGCCTACGTTGCAAAGCACCAGCGCCTCCTTTACACATGTGTTGGCCCCAATTCATGCACAAATTTTCATTTTTCTTCATTTTCTTTATGATCATCCTTCTTCCAACCATTCTTCCTTGAGTCTTTAAGTGCCTTGTGGTCTCTCTGAAGCCTCCATTTGGTTTGATTTCATTTTTGAGTGCCTTCAATAAGGTGTTTTTTAGATTTTCCTTTATTATTATCATTAGGTCATTTCCAAACTGATTTTGTTTGATCAACTTAGATGAATTGGTGTTTTATTCATCGTTCTGAAAAGTTTATTTGAATTAGTGATTAAACTTTGCATCTTAGTTTTCATCATTTTCGAAAACTAAGTGATTTGAAAAGAAAAATCTTTTCATTGGAATTTAGGGTTTTGTGTGTGCATCAACATTGGAACAATTGCATTAAAAAGGGAATTGTATTTTTCACATTGTTTGTTGCATTTTCTTTGTCTCTTCCTTTCCTTAGATATATTTTCATTGAATGAGAAAGATTTTGTTTCCTCGTGCTAGTTTTCATTTTAGGATATTTTGGTGAAATTCATAGTGAGCCCGAAAACTGAAACTTAATTGAACATAAACATTAAAATTTATTGAATCAACCTAAGGAGCATTTGTGAAATTAACACAAACCCTTAGAGACCTAGACTAGAGATGTGTTATGGTGTCGTTAAACATAGTAGTTGTCGTTGTTTTCTAGCGTTGTATCCCGAGGGTGAAATCTCATTCCATGTACATTAGTGTATGGGATCATTCTCCACGTACCTTTGAGTATATTGAATAGTGCTTCACACACGTAAAGTATATGGGAATTCTCTCATCGAACGGTTATGCATTAGACAAAACTAGTATGCACTGCACTTCCATGTACCGTCGAGTATATTTTGGAAGTCCCCTATAGGTGTTATCCTTGTCATAGCTAACTGATTCAGTCGCCTTGTATACCGTGGTACTCCGAACACAAAATTCAGGGAGATTTCCTGCACGTATGTTAAGTACTTGGTGCGCCAAGGTGTCTATTGCAGTTCACGGGTGCTTGGTAATCCTTTAAGCCTAGATTACCCTCTTTTATATTTATTTTTATGTTAATTTCTAAAATTTATTATCTAACATGGAAGAAAACAATCCCCCATATATCATTCACATAGAAAGCAAAATGAGCCTCCTCTTCCACCAGAGGCTACTCATGGTTCAAAAGCATAAGAAGACACAAACTATCGAATCGGGAAATTTAGCAACTACTTCTGGTCCTCCTCCTGAACCTAATCAACCAGAATCATCTCTCCCTTTGAGTACTGAGCTTGAGATTGCCTCTATTTTTGTCGGTGAATCTGACACAATCAAAATAGAAGTACCTAAAACCTTATTCCTTGAAGTTATTGAGCCTGACTTTCCTAAGTCGGAAACTTTATTACCTGATATTATTAAACATGGGGTGCCTCAACCATCTTCACTTGTTACTTCAGGACCTTACCCTTCTCTTCCTTTGTCTAAAAATGAACCACCATCCATATATCTTGGACCTAATGGTGAACCTCTTCCACATGGTCTTGTGAGTATTAAAGAGATCCCACAAGAAGAGTTTCGTACTTCTACTCATGTTCATTGGAGTGGACTCCATTTTTATCAGACTTATCCTCTTCCTCCTCAAACTCTAGCACAAACTCCTTTACCTGATTCTTTTGAATCACCCACATATTTCTCGCAACAATCTTCATCGGGATTATTAACCATGACTAGATCTGATATGACTTCCCAACCTCTGTCCACCACTATGGTTGAGACATCAAATGTTGTTTCCTCATCCAAATTTGCAACATCACCAAAGGAACATATGTATGGTGGCCCATCCATCCCACTTAGCTATCAATATTTATCTAGTACCTTCTCTGGTGCGAATTCTAGCCCTTGGACCTCTCCCATGTCATCTATTTAAGGAATTCCATCTAGAACTTTCCTTATGAATGCTACTCAACCTACTCCTTCTCCTCCACCTACACCTCTAGTTGAATAAGAAGCTAACCCTTATGTTAGTGGGCAAGGATATCTTCAACAACCTAACTCTCCTTATGTTGGGCACCCTACACTTAGGGTACAATTTCCTCCATCATCCCCTCCTCCTATGGCAGGGGGGAATTTTTCATTGGTATACTTCAAATAGGTAATCAGGTTATTATAATCCTTCTTATCATGGAATGGCTGCCATTGTTTGGAAACCTACTTTTCCCATCCAACTTGGTTCGATTTTGGACCCATTGTTGAATTCTCAGCCTATGTCGTCTTCTTCTCAAATTTCTACCCTACAATCTATACCTCAATAATCTCAAATACATGTAAGTCAACCTTTACAGGTTGTTATTGCATCTCATCCTATTCCATCGGTATCTAGTACCCCTCACGTTCCACTTACCCAGCCTTTATAAGGTACCTTACAATCTCAACCACTTGGGCAAGGTATTCCTCAAATTCCATTAGGACAGACTGTGTATGGTATAACACGACCTCAATTGAACCCACCTTATGTCGGGATGATGAAAAATCTCACAAGGAAACAATATAAACCTTATTAGGGTATTTCCCAAGTGCCTTTTCAAGGCCAACACATCCAAACCCAGCCATTCCAACCTTTTAGGGTTATCCTAGAGCTGGTCAACTGTAGGAATTTACAGGTTAAGTTCCTCAGACAGAACACCAAAAGGACACCGCTCACAAACAGATCACAAATCAATACACCAGTATTTTGACGTGGTTAAAACCCTCAGAGAGGGAAACAGTCCACGGCCTGCGCCAACGTGGCTGCTACAGGAAATTTATTAAAAAGAATGAAAATTTACATTAGCTTCTCTCATGCATGGTGAACCTACAAATGACCCTCCATGC
>APFE030574028.1:252634-270314 GCA_000404065.3 Pinus taeda | reverse complement strand
GGCGCTTTGTTTTCTTTTGGTCACTAATGCTTTGGATTGCGTGCTTGCTTGAGAAAGCTATTTTTCTCCCTACAAAACAAAAACACAAAACCCAACACGGACATCCAAAAAAAACAAGCCTTATGGCTTAAAGTTAGCTTTACCCGAAAACTAAATATTTTCCTCAATGTTTCTGATTTTCCGAGATCACACTAAGGTGCAGGGAAAAGACATACGCATGAGAAAAATCCTTCCTTTTTGTTTCTGATTTGCCCAGATCGCACAGAGTCGCAGGGAAAAGAGCATACACAAAAATGAAAGGTATAGATCCGGTAATAAAAGGATCTAAATAAACCGAAACCGAAATAAACAGAGAGAAAATAACAGTAAACTGCAAATAAACACTGTATACCTCCATATCTAAAAAATGACGCAGCTAGGGCTACCGGAAACCTTTTCGCGTGAAACGAAAGGGGTTCATCAGTGGAACAAATGCTCCCAACACAACAGAGCAGTCCTCTCGACCCGAAAGCAATCAGAAATAGCAGATCTAGGAGATGGCAGTCGGATGCAGTTCAACCGGCTTCAGATTTGGATCACCAACGGACGCGACCCTCAACTAGCTCTGATACCATGTAGGAAATTTACAGGGTAAGTCCTCAGACAGAACACCAAAGACACCACTCACAAATAATCAAAAATCAATACACCAAGTATTTTGACGTGGTTAAAACCCTCAAAGAGGGAAACAGTCCACGGCCTGAGCCACGCGGCCACTTCAGCAATTAAATAAAGAATGAAATTTACATAGCTTCTCTCGTGAACGGTAACCTACAAATGACCCTCCAATGCGCTTTAAATAGAATTCATGGACCAATCGGGTGTCAAGCCACGGATCAAGTGTCGGTAATACCGAGGAGAGAATGAACCGATGGATCACTACATATCGTGACCGTCGGATTGTAAGTTACAAATGTACATAGTAAAGAAACACACTTTACCTAACTCTATACTAGACCAAGTTATACTTAACTATTCCTATGTGTCGGAATATCCTAACATCAACAAGGTTATGTGTATGTTGGTTACCATAATGCTCCTTATTCTGGCGCCCAGGTTCCTCTTTATCATAACCCTCCTTATCTGAGAACACAAGTACCTGTTGCTCAGGTTATCCTCCACCAGATTTTAACCAACAATTACCTTTTGTGGCGACTCTCAAATTTCTAGATTTCACTCAGCTCACTAATGATCCTATTGCTCATTCACCTTGGTGGTCCATAATTCCTACTAAATTGCCTTCTGATATCCCAAAATTCAATGGGAATCCTGGAGAAGACCCATCGACCCATGTCATGACGTATCATTTGTGGTGTTCTTCGAACTCCCTTAATAATGATTCCATTTGATTACATATTTTCCAATGTACTCTTATAGGGACAGCAGCTAAATGGTACATTCAATTACCTAGAGCTTTGTTTCACAACTTCAGTTCCTTAGCTACCACCTTCGTCACACATGTCCAGTTGCCCATCTGGTATGAAACTGGAATAGAAATTTTGACCAACCTTAAACAAACTAAAACTACTCACATCTTAGATCACATTCATGAGTGGCAGCATCATGGCTGGGTAAGGCCTATGTTCCAGATAAATTTTTAGCACAATGGTTCATTAAATCCTCATTTCCATTTATCACAGAGGATCTAGCTAAAGGAGGGGTCGTGACTAAAGAACAAGTGATTTCTTGTGCATAGTATTTGGACCTCATCTATACCCAATCTAGCATGTTCTATGAGAAGATTCTAGATGCTTTGATACCTTCGAATATTGTTCGTCCAACTCTTGCTAAAGAGTATCATGTTGTTGATGGAATCATTGGTTCTACCAGTTCGTAGATGGTGAGTAAACCATCTAGTGTTTCTCTCATCGCACCTTCCCAAAACCCTCCATCCAATCCTATTGTAGCTTATTCTTCCGGGATAAATTTCATTTCATCTGATAAAGGAAAATCTCAACATCAACTAGGAAGTAAGAAGAAAGGAAAAGGCAAAAAAGAAGAAAGATTATTCATCAAAAGATAAACAAACAAATCATTCCTCTGATGAGAAATGAAAGCCTGGTTACCCATGCTTGATTTGCAATGACAAGAACTTTACTCGTGACTTTCCTCACCATGCGAAAGTGAACCAATTTCTGAAATTATCCACTTCTCCCATTCTATTGACTGACTTACAGTTTCCCAATCAAGAGACCCACATGGTTTCTCGGGACCCTTCTTCCTCTAACACAATTTTAATGCTTTCTTCCACGAATCCCAAATATGATGTTATGGTGACTACTTGGAATAAGGACTATGGTAGTGTGAATCCTTCGAACGGTCAAGACAATGATCAACCTACCAGTTCGGCATCACCTTCATTGGATTCCACTCTACCCACAATTCCTACTAAGTTAACTATTAAGCCCTCGAAGGGTGTTATTCATAAATATGCTTTCACGGCCCTCCTAGATGACAAGTCGACTCCCTCAAAAGATGTGTCTTTTTTCATATGATAACAACTATATATTTGCATACATCCTCCACCAAAATAGCAAGAAATTTGGTGTTTTTTTGTGATTCATTCTGACGTAAGAAGATGTGAAATTTAGAGGCTGCATAATTGTGAAGATTGCGAGTTCCTGAGGTCATATGGTCTCGAAGAGAAGTGAGTTTTATGTGGAAAATGATCTAAAAGGAATGAAAATTTTTCTATAGCATATGGTCTAAAAGAGATGCGATTTTCTATGGTAAATGGTTTGAAATAAATTTGATCTCTTTGTGACATATTATCTAAGATAAAATCAAGCTACCTGAGTCATATGATTTTATATTTATGCAAGTTACAATAAATGAGATTGATGATATTTCCTGTGACTAAGATGATGAATTTGGAGGGATTGACTCTAGCATCTTAGAGATTGGATTCTTGGGTCTTGGATTTCTCACTTTGATTTGATTCTATAAGAAGAGGAATTTTTTTGGGTTTTCCCCCTTGTGAGGTTTTGTCCCTAACTTGGAGAGCCTACATCTGTGTGTTCTTTTGTCTTTTTATGATCTTCATGTTTCACGTATTCTGATAATTGCTTGATGAAGAAGAATATAAATTTAATGAAAGGCTAACAAAAAATCACAAGTAACTATTATGAAAGAGAAATCAACCCTAATACATAAGCACATTCATTTCTCAACATGGTATCAGAGCTAAGGTTTGAAGAAGGAGGCCTAAAGATCACATTTTGTTGGCATTTGAAGAAGATAATTATCAAATATTCGAAGTCTAAAACATCCAAGAAGGTCTAAAACCTATATTGACATATCAGTCCAAAACATTAGCTATCTAGAAGCTGAGCCAAAGAAAAAGGTATGATCATTCTTTTATTAATTTATGACATCCAATTGTATCAAAGATCAAAGTTATTATTGGTAGCAAAGTATCTTGAGATATATATCATTTTAAATTCATCACTCTGTGAGAAAATTGTGAGGATCTATAGCGTGAGTTCTATAATTTTGTGTCATGTGAAGCTACCACAATAACCTTAGACAAGTTTGAAGATCCAAACTGGTGATAACACTTGATGATGCAAACTGTATTTAATAAACAAGATATTCACTTATTGAATTGAGACTTCTGTGATCCATATCAAATTTTTGAAGATTCTTCGGCGAAAATCACACAGAGAAACTTTTGTCGACGCGTTTCGAACCAGCCAGTGTGGTTCATCGTCAGGACAAGTTGAATGAGTAGATCTCGCTTTGCACATTAAATAGATGGGGTAGAATATCCAATGACCCAGTTTTCTAGATAAGGTAATGGCTAAAAGGACAACAGCTAGATTTGGCCGGAGAATGACTAGTTTGACTATGATAAGGGGTATAAATTATATTTCTTTAAATAAGTTAATTCAGTTATTAATATTCATATTAAAATGTAAGTGGACCATTTTATATAATAGAATAAGTATATTATAATAAGTAAATCATAAAATATTTATAAATTAAATAATTTAAAATTGTTAGAATTAGTAAATCATAAAATAAATTAATTTAAAATTGTTAGATATAAATATTAGTTAGTTATAAAAGCTAAAATAGAGTAATAGTTAATTATATTTATTAATTAAAATATAAGATGAAGGAACATATATTTATAAATATATATTAAAAAATTAAATTTTATATTCATCGTCAAAGAGTTTTTATGAAATATAAAAATTAGAAGAATTCGAGTGTTAGAAAAATATTACAATATTAAAAATTAATTAATAGTTTATTAAAAAATAGTATATTAGCTTTAAATTAATTAATTATAAATAGATTAATTTTAAATTAATTTTTTGTAAATTAATTATAAAATAAATTAAGTTTAAATTAATAGACAAAGAGTTTACACAATATAAAATATTTAAAAATAAATAAAAATTAAAATTAAAAAGATTAAAATTAGAAATTAAAATTAAAAAAATAATAATAATAAAATATATTAAAATTAATTAATAGTTTAAATTAATTAAATGTAAAATAGATTAATTTTAAATTAATTTTTGTAAATTAATTATAAAATAAATTTAGTTTAAATTAATAGTCAAAGAGTTTTCACATATATAAATATTTAGGAAATAAAATAATAAAAAATAAAAATTACCATATTAAAAATTAATTAATAGATTATTTAAGGGAGGGGAAGAAAGAAAACGACTAGGAGCAGAGGGCTAGGACCCAGCAACCACTGATCTTCCAGCCATCCTCTCTATTCAGATTGTTCGGCCTTTTTTCAATCTCAAGGGCTTCCCTAAATTTCTGGTGATGGAACTGCGATACCCTAGCAATCACACTAGCTTCCTCGATGCAAACATGATGATTGGTTTTCTCCACATGCTCTGATAAAGCAGAAGACTTAGTTCTCATATGCTTGAGTTCAGCTGCGTGCTCACTAATCCTTTGATTAATGGAGCGACCATTCTCACTAATATAGGGGGTCCCACATGAACAAGGAATAATATAAACCCCTTTCATGTCCTTGGGGTCAATAGGATCCTTCATAGATATGAGGGACTTACGAATGGTGTTAAGAGGTCTAAAGGTTACAAGGACATTATGCTTCTTAAGAATCCTCGCAATCTTATCCGTGGTCCCCTGAACAAATGGAAGATGGACCCCAGGAATCTGCTCTTTAGGCCCTCTTTTGGTTAAAGAATTCTTAGCTACTTTGAGGAAGGCCTTTTGTCCCAAATGTCTGCTATAAACGTTCTCAACAAAGACATTAAGGAGATGGGATTTCTCCTCCTCGAAGCTCTTTTCATCAAAGATCCTTAAGGCACGAGTTGCAAGGGTGTTGAGAACCCCCAACTTCTAGGTCGGGAAATGGTGGGAACTAGCTGACAAGGGTGGGGTTGCTGTCATTCTTAACAAGGAAGACTACCGCAATAAAATGTTAGATCATCTTCATAATAGCGGTAGTTATAAGAAGCTTCCCAAAAACCCGTTAAAGAGGATCTCCATGATTGTGGCCCTTGCCATTAAATTTGGTGACTTAGTGAGTCCCCTGCACCATAAACTCATAGATCAATCCTATCACGCCTAGAATCTATGGGCTCCCTAAGATTCATAAGGAAGGAGCTCCCCTTAGGCCCATCGTCAACACCATTGGAGTTTCTACCTATCTTCTTGCTAAGTTCCTTGCCTTGAAGCTTAAACCCTTAGTTGGTTGTACAGGGTCCTTCATTAAAGACTCAGCTTCCTTTATTGAGGAGCTCAAGAACATCAAGTTGGACTCTGGAGACATTCTAGTCAGTTTTGATGTTGTTTCCCTCTACACTTACATCCCTATAAATGAGGCCATGGATGTGATCAATCGTCTAACTGATCTTGATACTGCTCGGTCAGTTGAGATCTGCCTCACCTTGACCTTTTTCAGTTTTGAAGATGAGTTCTTTGAGAAAACCTGTGGGGTTGCCATGGGCTCACCCCTATCGCCTCTGGTTGCTAATCGTTTTATGGAAGATTTTGAATCTAAGGCTCTTAACTCAGCCCGTCTCCTGCCCAAGCTTTGGAAAAGGTATGTAGATGACACTAATGTCATCTAGTCTCACGACCAAGAGGAGTTAGATCTCTTCTTCGATCATCTCAATAGTAAATCCTCGGCCATTAAGTTCACTAAGGAACAAGAAGTCGATGGTTGCCTCCCTTTCCTTGATATTCTTATCTCTAAGAATAAGGATGGTTCCCTCTCCCACTGAGTGTTTCGCAAGAAAACTCATGCGGAGCAGTATCTTCATGCTAGTTCCCACCATTTCCTGGCCCATAAGTTGGGGGTTCTCAACACCCTTGCAACTCGTGCCTTAAGGATCTCTGATGAAAAGAGATTTGAGGAGGAGAAATCCCATCTCCTTAATGTCTTTGTTGAGAATGGTTATAGCAGACATTTGGGACAAAAGGCCTTCCTCAAAGTAGCTAAGAATTCTTTAACCAGAAGAGGGCCTAAAGAATGGATTCCTGGGGTCCATCTTCCATTTGTTCAGGGGACCACGGATAAGATTATGAGGATTCTTAAGAAGCATAATGTCCCCGCAACCTTTAGACCTCTTAACACCATTCGTAAGTCCCTCAGATCTGTGAAGGATCCTATTGACCCCAAGGACATGAAAGGGGTTTATATTATTCCTTGTTCATGTGGGACCCCCTATATTGGTGAGACTAGTCGCTCCATTAATCAAAGGATTAGTGAGCATGCAGCTGACCTCAAGCATATGAGAACTAAGTCTTCCACTTTAGTAGAGCATGTGGAGAAAACAAATCATCATGTCTGCATCGAGGAAGCTAGTGTGATTGCTAGGGTATCGCAAGTCCATCACAAGAAATTTAGGGAAGCCCTTGAGATTTAAAAAGGCCGAATAATCTCAATAGAGAGGATGGCTGGAAGATCAGTAGTTGCTGGGTCCCAACCCTCTCCTCCTAGTCATTTTCTTTCTTCCCCTCCCTTAAATAATCTATTAATTAATTTTTAATATGGTAAATTTTTTTTTCTAAATATTTATATATGTGAAAACTCTTTAACTATTAATTTAAAACTTAATTTATTTTATAATTAATTTATAAAAATTAATTTAAAATTAATCTATTTTTATAATTTAATAAATTTAAATTATTAATTAATTTTATTTTTTAAAATATTTATATATGTGTAAACTCTTTGTCTATTAATTTAAACTTAATTTATTTTATAATTAATTTACAAAAATTAATTTAAAATTAATCTATTTTATAATTAATAATTTAAAGCTAAATATACTATTTTTAAATAAACTATTAATTAATTTTTAATATTGTAATAATTTTTCTAACACTCGAATTCTCTAATTTTATATTTCATAAAAAATTCTTTGACAATGAAAAATAAAATTTAATTTTTAATAATATATTTAAAAATATATGTTGCTCATCTTATATTTTAATTAATAAATATAATTAACTATTACTCTATTTTAGCTTTCATAACTAACTAATATTTATATCTAACAATTTTAAATTAATTTATTTTATGATTTACTTATTCTAACAATTTTAAATTAATTTATTTATAATATTTAATGATTTACTTACAATAATATACTTATTCTATTATATAAAATGGTCCACTTACATTTTAATATGAATATTAATAACCAAATTAACTTATTTAAATAAATTTAATTTATACCCCTTATCATAGTCAAACTAGTCGTTCTCCGATCAAATCTAGCTATTGTCCTTTTAGCCCTTACCTTATCTAGAAAACTGGGTCATTGGATATTCTGCCCTATCTATTTAATGTGCAAAGCGAGATCTACTCATTCAACTTGTCCTGACGATGAACCACACTGGCTGGTTCGAAACGCGTCGACAAAAGTTTCTCTATGTGATTTTCGCTGAAGAATCTTCAAAAATAAGATATTCACGTTTGACTTAAAAGATCTAATGATGAAATTGGGGTAAATAAGAGATTTTTGAACCCTCTGTAAGGCATTCAAATATTACTAGAATCATTCATGACAATAATAAATACTATGATTCAAGATAACTTGAATGTAAGCTAGAGAAGAAAGCCTTTAGATAATTCTTACTGTGATTTGTGAAAATTTGAGGCCTCTATCCTAGCTTGCTCTTGCCATAAGTTGAAGAATATTAAATATTATCCAGCAACCAACATAATCGAATATCTAAGGGACAATTCTCCACAACAGTATGTACATATGAGATATGAAGCAACCATATTTTTGAAACATATTTACATTAAAAAGGGAAGTGATGTGAGTTCTTCTCTTAGAAGATATACCTTTGTAATGTAGCTAACCATCTCTATGAAAAAAGCTCATTCATTAAGGCAATAATTACAAAAGTAACATGACTTCCTTTGGAGTATTTGAGTTGGCTTAATTGATAATTGAATCCCTCTTAGATTCATATTTACAATATGTATGAAGAAAATTATGATTGTAGCATTCCTAACACATAATGATCGCATGAAGGACAAAAGTGTGTCATACTATGTGGAATTTTTGAAGTGAACAAACAATATCGAAAAAATCAAGAAGTCAAACAAGAAATCTTATCATATTTGTATCGATATAAGCCACAAAAGGAATAATATAAGTTCGTCACTGCATAATACATTAGCTCAATGTCCTGAAGTTTGATCTGAAGGTTTAAAACAAGAACAAAAGTTTGTTGATGTCAAATATGACCTCATCACTCATCTTCATGAAGGATAGAACCATAATTGAAAAATCACTTTGTCAATGATATTGATGAAAGAAACTAAAAATAGAATCTAAAGTACTTGGAGAAAATTTCTGAGGCATAAATGGATCGAGACTTTGCGAACTGTGGAAGAATTATATCTAAAGATTAATGAAGGTCATCTCTACATTACAAATATGAGAAGCAGTCTTAAATAAATTCAATACATGTCAACTAATGGAGCCAAGACAAGGCTAGCATCTCAATGAAGGTTCTATAGTTGAAAAAATTGAGGCACGTTTTGTTAAAGAAAGTTGGCACTTGATAATTGAAGATAAGATGAAGGACCATATCTTTGCTAAGAAGAGGTAAGGTAAGGTTGTAGAGGTATGTACTATTTTTGTGTGTATTTCATTTACTGGATCATAATGATGATCATTTGATAGATAGTATAAGGGTCTGCTTAAATATATATTAGAGACCATGATATAATAGATGTGGTTGATATGTTATCACACCAAGTAGTTCATTTCATATGAAAGCTAGAATAAAATTCATGTCATAGTTACAATTTTGCAACATGCTTTTAGAATTTTACAATTCTTGAATAACCGGCCTTGGTGACTATGGAGGATCTAGGGTTTTTAAATCCTAGAAAATTTTGAAAACCCTAAGCAATTGTTTACAATGTAAAAAAAAAAACCTATCTCTTGAGAATGATAAGAATGGTATATGCTGATGTGAGCACAAAGTTGATGAAAATACCCCAAAATAAGAGGGAGTTGACTCTCTTCAAAAGGATAAGCATTCTATAATACTTTCTTTAATTATTATTGTTGATATTTTGTCTATATACTTTTCCCCTTTTGTTCTTTCATGGTCTCCAAATAAAATTTGCAGGTAGAGACAAGATTTATCAAAAACTTGACTAGAAGAAGGAATAAGTAGAAGAACATGACAAAGTGTAAAGATGAAGAAGAAGGGAGCAGTTTGAAGCTTGCATCAAATAAGTTGATTAGAGAGCAAGAAGATGAAGAGTTCTTATGTTGTTGTACCAACATCTTATTGGTTTGTTCCATGAACACATTGATTGATGATTAAAAAGCATGAAGAAGAAATTTGTTGCAATATGAAGATGGACCATGACCTCAGAGGGAGAAAGTAGCAAGAATTTGACATGAAAAATCCCACACCTTAACTAGAGGCTATTGTTATTTGGAAACACTAATACTGACTGGATATGGTTTGGCTTCCTAAAAGGAAATATTGCATAAGTATATGAAGAGGCTAGAAAGATAGCAGTTGAGATAACTTGATTGATGATATTGTACCATCAATTATTTGATTCAATTTGGGAGCACATGGATTGAGTGGACAGCACGGATGATGGCTTGAAAGAGCATGAGAGCATGATTTTGTTATATAATGAAGAAGGCATAATATGCTAGTAGTTGTGAAGAACTTTTTCTCCTTGAAGATGATAGATGAACCATTTTGATGGCAAAGTTGCATGAAGATTGTCAAGATCCAGGAAGGTCGAAATTTGATATGAAGTAATGTTTTTAGGAGACGATAAGTCTAGCAAGCTACTACTCAGATCTCCATGGAAGAACAAGTAGGTGATAAATGAGACAAGTTAAACCTTGTGGATATGCCTAGTTGACAGGGAGTAAGGATCTCCTCCCTAGTTGAGAGGGAGTGATGAGGGATGTTGTATTCTCCATGTGCCATGCATTAGGCCAGGACTAATAGTCGAAAGTCTAGTGAAGGCACTGGTAGGGAGAATGGAGGATTGGATAAGCATATAGGATTGATGCTTTTTGAGGATTGGGAATCCAAGATAAGAGTAGTCCCAAGAACTGGTACTCTTTAAGGATATGGAAGGCTATCCAAGATAAGCGTAGTTGAAGTGGACAAATATTCTTTGAGGATTGAGAATCCAAGATCAGAATGGTCCTGTAAAGACATACATGGTGAACATTTGAATGGGCAATGTGCCTTGAGAGGCAATGGTAGTGGTGTCCAAATGTAATCCTCCCATCATTGTGCTCTAATCTAGTGGAAAGTTAGAGCTAATTAGTCAAGGCCTTGTTATTTTGCAATTGGCAATGTTGACTATGATGATGATGCTTATCAATTCAAACTCTTATTATGAGAATATTTCAATTTGATAATATCCTTGTATCATAATGTGCAATTATGAATACCTTTCTAGTTAAGATGGAGTGTTGCAAAGTGTAACTAGGTTCGTTCTTCGTAATTATCGTTATACTTGTATCATTATGTATTTTATGTAAAATGCAAAAAGAAGAAAAACAAATTTTGTATTATCATTTCAATAGTTAAGCATGCTCATCATGCTTCTATGATTTATTGATTCAATTTCCTATTTGGACTTCTTGTAAAGAAAAAGGAAAAAGGATTTTCAAAAATGTAATTTGGGTCAATTCACCTCAAGAATCGAAGTCAACCCTCCTGGATGACAAGTCATCTCACTCAAAAGATGTGTATTTTCGCATATGAGAACAACTATATATTGGCATACATCCTCCACCAAAATGGAAAGAAATTTGGTGTTTTCCTATGATGCATTTTGAGATAGAAAGATTTGAAATTCAAAGGCTACATAATTTTGAAGTCTTGCGAGTGCTTGAGGTCATATGATCTGGAAGAGAAGCAAGTTTTCTATGGAAAATGATCTGAAAATAATGTGAAATGTTTTGTTGTAGATGCTCAGAAAGAGGTGTGAGTTTTCTATGGTAAATGGCCTAAAATAAATGATATCTCTCTGTGGCATGTGATTTAAGACAAAAGTAAGTTACCTGAGGCATATGAGTTGAGATTGATGTAAGTTACTATAAATAAGATTGATGATATTTACTGTGACTAAGATGATGAATTTGGAGGGCTTGACTTAGCATCTTGGATGTTGGATTCTTGGGTCTTGGATTTCTCACTTTAATCTGATTCTATAAGAATAAGATTTTTTTTCTTTTTTCCTCTTGTGGGGTTTTGACCCTAGCTTGGAGACCCTACATCTTTGTGTTCTTTTGTATTTTTATGATCTTCTTGTTTCATATATTTTAATAATTTCTTAATGAAGAAGAATATAAATTTAATGAAAATCCAGCAAACACTCACAAGTAATCATGAAAGGGAAATCAACCCTAATATATAAACACATTGATTTATCAACACAAAGTTCCAATAAAATAACAAGTGAAATAGAAAGATGAGGATGAAGCTAAAAAAAAGGTAGGAACAACCACACAAGGCAATACCCAAGTAAGAAGTCAAACGTATTGTTGAATAAGGAGAAGCATTGGTTTCCATTGAACTTATTTTAGATGACTTAGGGGCCAAAATTGGCAAGCCCGCCTATGAACAAGAAATAAGTGGAGAGACTAAATGAATTTTAGGGTTTCCCACCTTCCTTCACACAAATGGAAAGAAATAAGTGAAATACCATCCTTCAACATAATAGAAACTCAAGGTTTCCATGAAAAGTTCTTAGGCACAAAAGTAAATGGCTAAATCAAATGTTAGGTGAAGAATAAGAAAAATGGAAAGAAGAATATTGATGAGCAACATGGAAGAGGGAATAACCACAAAAGGGAGATTTCATTAAGAAGACAAAAATATTGTTGAATAAGGTGAATCATTGGTCACCACTTAACTCTTTTGAGACAACTTGGGAGCAAAATTTGGCAATCCCACCTACGCACAAGAAACATGTTAGGAGACTAAATGAATTTTGATGTTTCTCGCCTTCCTTGCCATGAGTGACATGGAGTAAAGGAAATTTCACCTATCAATGTACCAAAAACTTGGGGTTGCCAAGAAATTTTCTAAGGCAAGAATGTGGATGCCCAAGTGGAATGCAAAGAAAATAACAAGTGAAAGAGAAAAAGGAAGTATAAACTAAGTAGCAAGGAAGAGGGAACGTCCACATAAGGGAGTGGATGTATAAGGATACAATAACATTGTTGAATACAGAGAGCCATTAGATACCACTTAAATTTTTCGGACAACTTGGGAGCTAAAATTTTCAAGCCCACTCACACACAATAAATAGTGGGGAGACCAAATTAATTTTAGGACTCCCCACTTCCTTAGCATGATTAACAAGGAGTAAACAAAATTCCATCCTTATATACCAAAAACTTGGGGTTGTCATGGCAAGTGATAAGGAAAGAAGATAGATTCCCAATGAAATGTTAATCAAATAGAAAACAAAACAACAAGAGGAAGATCAATGTGAGCAACAAGGAAGAGGGAATGACCACACAAGGTAAAGCTTGATAGGAAAATTAAAATATTGTTAAATAAGGAGAATAATTGGTCACCTCTTGGCTTTTTTGAAATGATTTGGGAGACAAAATTGGTAGGCCCACCCACACACAAATATATGTGAGGATACCATACAAATTTTGAGTTTCCCACCATCATTTTCATGAGTGGTATGGAGTAAATGAAACATCATCCTTCAACATACTAAAAACTTGGGGTTGCCCAAAAAAATGACAAGGAAAGAAGGCATATTCCCAAATGAAACCTTGGACAAAGAACAAGAAAAATGGAAAGAGGAAGACCAAAATGAGGAGAAAGGAATAGGGAACAACCTCACAAGGAGAGATATTGGTAAAAATACAAAAATATTGTCAAAGAAGGAGAATAATTGGTCACTATTTAAACCTTTTTTAATGACTTGAGAATGAAATTTGGCAAGCCCATCCACACAGAAGAAAGATGTGCGAAGAACAAACAAATTTTGGGTATCCCACCTTACCTAGAAAAAGTGGTGAGTAAGCAAGTACCAAAAACTTAGAGTTTCCAATAAACAAGTGGAGCATGGTCCTATCTATTATTCTCTTGCTCAATGTGTTGATTTTGAGTGTGTCTCAATCAATATATTGATTATTGTTGTTTCAATGAATACAATATATTACAATTGTCATTTATTTGTTTACACAAGTGTCATTTTGTGTGAACAGTGATGATAAACAACTTGATTGTTGGGTTTTCTTCATTTTTAATTGTGATCACTAGTAGGGTAGTTTTTTTTAAGTTTTCATTTTATCTCTTCTTAATAATATGTGTATTCTTGTGTTTTATAGGTGCTAGTTTACAACAATTTATAAGGGTCAATCATTTTCAATTATGTATGAATACCAAATAATTGAAAAAAAAAAATCAATAGCATATATGCTTGTCAATGCATGTTTGGGGTAGAAAAAAAAACTAGTAGAGTCTACATTGTTGGTTGATTATTTGAAACTAAATAAATTGAAAAAAAATGCCAATGTTTATGTTGCCAATTTATTTTCAACCATTATCAATGGATTGTTTTCAATACTCTCATTAAGGGGAATTTGAGGTGTAAAATGGACCCCCTAAAGAAGATAATAAATATCAGTTGTTATGAAAAAATAAAAGTTATGTTTTTACACAAAAAAAAAAGGTTCATCGTTTCGAACGAGCACACTTGCAGGTTTCTAAGTTGAAGGCAGATCTAGCATTTCTTAAGAGGTGCAGAAATTCCACCACTATACTTATTTTTGCTCGGATTAACCATCGTCTCCACACTCCTCAGAACCATTGAGTCTTTCTGAAGGCCAGCTTAGCATTATTGAGGTCTGAGATTAATAGGATTTGGAAAACCTTAGATCAGCTCTCTAGGATTCTGCTAGATTTGCATTTGGAGCTTTCTGGTGCATTTTCAGTGTCCCTATGGGCGAGGGTTGATGTTTGTTCAAATCTAAAATGCCTGCGCATGGAAGATCAATGGAAGTAGAGATTGGCCTCTAAATTTCAGAGATTGGCTCTGGAATCTACCTCTTTCAGCGACCCAGGCTCTTCAGCTGACTATGTCTCCCATGGTCGGCTTTCTGCTAATCAAAGGACTGTGCTGCAGAGCTGGGTTCTTCATATTAGACAAGCAAACTCGCCCGTGGATCTTTGTAATTCAAATGGGGAAGCCTGCACGCATCCATTTCCTGTAGCAGTGGACTCTGCTCTTGATTCTTCCACCTCAGCCAACCTGTGTAGCTGCGTGGGTGATAACACTGATCCATTAACACGGTCCTGTCATCCCTCTTCAGGTTCCGCAAGCCTGGATCCATTTACCAACGCGCAGGTCTCTCTGGACGTTGATCCCCAGGTCCCCTCCGCCGATACTGACACCCGGGTGATCGTTCATAAGCCGGATCTGGTTTCTTGCGAGCTCTATCACGCTAATAACTTCTGCGCAGATAAGGTCAGCTCTTCAACTAACCCTTGAGGTATGTTCGGTGGTTTGGTTAATATGTGTAATGATTTACTATTAGATGAGGCCGAACACAGTTGGAATTTTAATAAAAATAATGTTAATTTTAATACTATTCGTAATAATGATTACAATAATAATATTGTAAATTATAATGGTAACAATATTTGCAATAGTTTTAATAATTTTTGATTATAATAATAATATTATAAATTATAATAATAATAATAACATTAAAATTATAATAATAATAATAATAATATTATAAATTATAATAATAATAATAATAATATTATAAATAATAATAATAAATGATGTTATAATAGTTATATAATAATAATAATAGGATTTATTCTTTGGTTAGTAACATAAATAATAACGCTATTATAAATAAGATTATTGATAATATTGTAAATAATAAGGAGGGAGTAAATAATTATTGTTCTAGGAATAGGAGAATAATTAACCATAATAGGAAGTTAACAATACTTGACTTACATTTGAAAAATTACTCTAAATCCAGGAAGAGTCATATAAATGATATGAATCCTCCCCCTTCCTCTCATATTAATAATAAAGTTATTAATTTATCTAGTTTCTCTTTTTCCCCTCATGTTTTTAAAGTTTTAAGCAAAGGTCTTAACTTTGCCTTGGCCCCTAAAAAAATCCCTGTGGATGACATTATTTGTGACATAGAATTTGGGATTTGTGGTTTACCGGATAGTATTAAGAACACTACTCGGTAGGATTGTGTTGTCATCCTTAGGAAGGCTAGGCCTCCTAAGAGCAACCTTAGCAGGGATGAATTTGAAGCACTAAAATCCTTAAATCAAAACAAAGACATTGTTGTTCTGAAAGCTGACAAAGGTGGGGCTGCTGTTATTCTTAACAGGGAAGACTACCGCAATAAAATTTTAGATCATCTTCATAACAGTGGAAGTTATAAGAAGCTTCCCAAAAACTCGTTGAAGAAGATCTCCAGGATTGTGGCCCTTGCCATTAAATCAAGTAACTCAGTGAGTCCCTTGTACCATAAACTCATTGAGAGCAATCTGATCACCCCTAGAATCTATGGGCTCCCTAAAATTCGTAAGGAAAGAACTCCCCTTAGGCCCATTGTCAACACCATTGGAGGTCCAACCTATCTTCTTGCTAAGTTCCTTGCCTTGAAGCTTAAACCCTTAGTTGGTCATATAGGGTCCTTCGTTAAAGACTCGGCTTCCTTTTATTGAGGAGCTCGAGGACATCAAACTGGACTCTAGAGACATTCTTGTCAGTTTGATGTTGTCTCACTCTACACTTGCATCCCTATAAATGAGGCCATGGAAGTGATCAACCATCTAACTGATCCTGATACCGCTCGGTTAGTTGAGATCTGCCTCACTTCGACCTTTTTTAGTTTTGAAGGAGAGTTCTTTGAGAAAACCTGTGGAGTTGCCATGGGCTCACCCCTATCCCCTGTTGTTGCAAATCTTTTTATGGAGGATTTTTAATCTAAGGCTCTGAACTTAGCCCGTCTCCTACCCAAGCTTTGGAAGAGATATGTGGATGACACTAATGTCATCTGGTCTCATGGCCAAGATGAGTTAGATCTCTTCTTCAATCATCTCAATAATCAATCATCATCCATCAAGTTCACTAAGGAACAAGAAGTCGATGGTTGCCTCCCGTTCCTTGGTATTCTTATCTCTAAGAATAAGGATGGTTCCCTCTCCCACCGAGTGTTTCGCAAGAAAACTCATACAGAGCAGTATCTTCATGCTAGTTCCCACCATTTCCCTGCCTAGAAGTTGGGGGTTCTCAACACTCTAGCGACTCATGCCTTGACGATCTCTGATGAAAGGAGCTTCGAGGAGGAGAAGTCCCATCTCCTTAATGTCTTTGTTGAAAATGGTTATAGTAGACATTTGGGACAAAAGGCTTTCCTCAAAGCAACTAAGAATACGTTATCCAGAAGAGAACCTAAGGATCAGATTCCTGGGGTCCATCTTCCGTATGTTCAAGGGACCACGAATAGGATTGTGAGTATTCTTAAGAAGCACAATGTCCCCGCAACCTTTAGACCTCTTAACACCATTCGTAAGTCCCTGAGATCTGTGAAGGATCCTATCAACCCCAAGGACATGAAAGGTGTTTATATTATTCCTTGTTCATGTGGGACCCCCTATAACACATATTTCATTAAAATTGGAAAAAAATTATTACAAGGACATCACTATACTTGATTTTTTTTGTTATTTTGAAATTCTAGATCCACTATTTAATTCCACATTTAATGAAATATGTGTTCTATATTGGTGAGACTGGTCGCTCCATTAACCAAAGGATTAGTGAGCACACAGCAGACCTCAAGCATATGAGAACCAAGTCTTCCACTTTAGCAGAGCATGTGGACAAAACCAATCACCATGTCTGCATCGAAGAAGCTAGTGTGATTGCTAGAGTGTCGCAATTCCATCACCGAAAATTTAGGGAAGCCCTTGAGATTGAAAAAAGGCCGAACAATCTCAATAGAGAGGATAGCTGGAAGATCAGTAGTTGATGGGTCCCAGCCCTCTCCTCCTAATCGTTTTCTCCCTTGATTTTTTTTTCAAGCTCTTTGATTCTTAAATTAAAATTAATATTTTATTTTTTTATTTTTATTTTTATTTTTTTCAAGCTCTTTGATTCTTAAAT
>APFE030574028.1:225342-240037 GCA_000404065.3 Pinus taeda | reverse complement strand
TATTTCTAGACATAGAAAGAGAGTGAAGAGGCCTCACCTTACAGCTGGGTTTTCTACCAAAAGGGTTTCCAAGAGAGAATATCTTGTGTATTATGTGTGTGTAATCTTATTTTTCCATTCTCTACTTTTTTAGTCGATTTAATTTTACATGCATGCACTAACTACAATTAATTTTATAGATCTAAAAATCAAATAAAGCTGTAATAGTGTAGAATCCCAGATTCTTAATATAATATTATCAGATCTATCGTGACGAGCTGTATAGTGGAATATCCATGAAATTTTACGGATCAACAAAGCATGCCAACAAGGCATTGCTTCAATGGAAATGTTCTCATGAGGAGCCCAACAAGGGATTGGCTCATTGGCAAGGTAGGACCAATTCGATGTGTCGGAAGGGTAGATCAAGATATTATTAGTTTGAGAGTTAATGAGAACCTTATTGCATGGTTGGAAGGGGGGTTAATGTAGAACTCCATGTTACTATAAACCAGGGTCCAGAACCAGAAGAAGAATACAAAATGAGACCATAATAAGAAACAATGTTGTATAATTTTAGGGGATATGTAATGTTAAACCCACACCCCATCCTATAATATACTAGCATATATAATGTTTCAATGCGGGAATAGGAAAAACAATAGGAATGGAAAAAGAACAATAAACAGATCTCTTGGTCAACTTTCTGGTAACATATCTAGGACTAACCCTTTGTTAAAAGGGTTGAATAGTACCTTTCATGACGGCTCTCTACCTAGATAGATTGATGTGGGTCTAACTTTTCATTAGAAGGTTTTACCATGAACTTTTGTTATGTTGTCCAACAAGTTTTGATTTGGTTTATGTCCTGCAATCACTCTTATGGCCTCAACCTTCAAAGATATTATGTTTGTTATTTGTAGTGGAGCCACTGGAACTCTATTTCAATGAAAATATCGAGGAAAAAATAAATAAATAACTAGAAGGGATAGAATCAAACCTGTAACCGAATCCCTCTTTTCGAATATGTCATTCATCAAATGAAGAAAACTCCTTCAATGAAGTAAAAGAATTAAACTAAATCCCCTTATTAGTTCCCAAACAAGGTCCAAATCGGACAAAAAATCCACCATCTATGTAATCCACTAAATATTATTATTGAAAGAACAAATAAACTGAAAAAGGAACTCCACGAGATCTTGTCTGAGAAAACAAGAACCACCCATGTAAGGAGCCAATGTTTCAAACATGGAATCTTCATCTGTAGATCCTTTCCACATATCTGTTAATTAAATACTAAGATTCAAGTAATCCCTCAAGGTTGTTTCGACTTCTTAAGAGAACCCACTAGGGCTATGAATAAAATACTCAAATTCTTCTTCTTTGTCACCATTATGAGTAACAAATTGCTTGAGTGTGAACAAATAAGTTCCCACTACCCCTGATTACTTTGGCAGACCTGTTTTCTTCCATTTGAAGGTCTTCCCAGTGGAGAATGCGATGTCTAGCTTCAACTCCTTAATCCCCACTACAAGGCTTCTCCAACAACAATTTGTAGTATCATCAATTTTATATGAAGTTTCAATGAAGGTATTGAATTGCTTTTTCCATAACAATGGGGATTTGTAGACACCTGAGCAACGAATTTTATTTTATGAATGTAAATTTCACAATTTCTAGGAAGATGATAGTTTTATCACCAAGGAAACCTAGTGATCTACACAAAAGTAAAATGTTAATCAACTAAGAAATAATGAAAAAGAGTAAAGCAAGGGATGCAAGGAAAGAGAACTTGCCTCTTGAACATTAATACAAGGAGCCCAAACATCTGTTTTGATTAAAATAAGTGTTTTTCTTGCATGAAATTATGCTTGCATCACGTTATTTTTGTGACATGTCTCCACGCATAGAAGAAACTGAAATTTTTACCTTACATCTTCTCTCTCAATGAATCAACCTATAGGTACAAACCCAGATTACATAATAGCATAAATAGAAGAAAAGTGGTTAACATGCAGAGAAACAAATGGTGCTCCTTAGTGTCTAGAATAATGTTACTTTCCACATATAATAATAATGAAAAATATAAATGAAACATTAAATAAAGTCTAATAGAATAGGCTTTGCATGTAGACCACTTGCTTTAAAAACCTATAGTGAATATGTCACTTACAGATCTAGAATTACAGGGCTCCAATGAATCTATTACTCACCGAGTGCTTTGAGCAAGAACTAGAATGCTAGGACTCCAATGAATCTATTACACATCTAGTGTAGTGAGAAAGACCAAAATAAGATGGATGAGAGAGGGTTGCGCTCTAGTATTGGCCACATACAATTTACAGGGTTGAAATTTCATGGTTTTTGGAAATAGTTGTGGCACCATATTCAATTAAATTTCAAATTTCATGCTCACTTACTTACCTTCGTAAGAATTTAGGGTTACTTACATTCATAAGGATTGAAGGGAAGAAATCAAGGGTCATAACCTGCTATTACTTGAGTTATCTCTACTATTCATGTGGAGTCCCTAACTTACCTTCGCTTTGTTCCATCCATTGACCCCTGATCAACATCTCTTCCAATACTATAGGAATCCCCTAAGCACGCACTAAAGAGGAAACATTAGACATAGTAGGCCAAAGCGTGTCTCCAATCTTACAAATAAACTACAACCGCAGGTGCCAAACATGTAGACCAGGCCTATCAGTAGCAAGGAGAAGGGACTAAAGAGCTCTTCTTACCATATTCCTAGGATGAGGTGAGTGAAGTGAGTCTAGTAAGGGAATTCCCAAGAGTCTCAACTAATCTTGTTTGTTTGTTGTGTACAACAATCTAATGATGAATGAACAAATTCTTTCTTTTTTGTCCTGTTATGCTAAGAGTTCGTAGTCAAAGCTAGGAGATGGGAAGTGCAGGTAAATGGTTTAAATCGGAGTTAGTAGGTGTGCAACGAAGTTAATAGGTGCACAGTGTCAATTGAGCTCTCGTAATAGCTAGATTTTGTGGCTCAATAAGGAAATTTTGGGTAAGTTCATTTTCTTTGGCCCAAACCATTGCTTCAATTCTGAGAAAATAGTAGTGTAGATGCATGTAGATAGTGCGTCTTTTCAAAAGGGAATAGCTTAGAGATCCCCTTCAAAGGTCCCCTTCACCCTCAATGAATATCTAAATTATAAATGGAAATCAGGGTTCAAATGTGAAAATGGACTTTGGGCTGTAGCTTCCTAAAAGAATAAATTTACTCTACACTCTAATTGCTCAAAAAAATAAACTATATGCGTGTACAAGAAAAATAAAATTATCCACACATAACTATATTTAATTCTTTGTATTTTCGGTTTTGAATGGAAATTTGCCCAAATTAGACCATAAATAACTTGCTCGCTGTCTTATATACACATTTGAATGATTAGTTCTTCCCTTATCCAATTTGATTGATAGCCTTTCTTCCTTGCTGTTGAGTTCTCTACATTCCATTACATTCTAATCCATTGTTATGAAACCAGCTCACAAAAAGATAGAAAATATAGATCAACACCTTAGAATTCAGCCTCTTCGAGGGGGCAACCTCCTTTACATTACATAAGAACAATTCTTGGATGATTCAAATGACAAAACCTCCTTTCTATATATAGGATTCTAAGGAGTCATAATATAACCCAGCCGACCAAACAATAATAATATAAAGCCACAAAAATAACAATAGAGGGATTCTATGGGGCACAGTAATAACAATATGGGGATAATAGGGGCACAACAATATTAATGAGGGGTACAACTACAATAGTAATGGGGTAATCACTAGTATTATAGGGACCCAACAGCAGGGGCAGATTATTTTTCTAGCTCATCTACTTTCTAACTCCAATACCAACATTCATCTTGGATGTGTCTATTGAAGTTTAGTAACTCTTCCAACTTCTCCCTTTTCAAATATTTTCCCATGGAAGCTACTTCAAGGTCTGTAATGAACCTATTATAATACCTTATGATCCACAAAAAAAATACCTATGGGCCATCCATTTCATGAATGCAAAACTCTGTAGGAAAAGAATTCAATGTACCCGCAATTTGACTACACTATCAATATAAACATTAAATCAAGTACAAAGCTTCTTATTCTTTGTAATATTAAGTCAATGAATCTACTCTTCCACTACATCAAAAGGCCAAATATATGATTCTATTCAATAACTTCAACAATGAGTTACTTGTTTATGATGTCAAGGTGAATTAAATAAATAGGCCTCTACTTACACAAATTGTCTTTGTGCAAAATTAAATATATATGCATATATACTCTACCTTATTACAATACATTTCTATTAATGTTGTTTTTTTGACCCTTGTATATTGGATGGATTAATAGTACTTCATTTTAAATAATCATTCATCTACCTATTTATAAGATAAAAGTCTTAATCCAATAGAAGATATTTATTTTCCGAATAACATGCACTTTGAATTCCTTAATAACAAAATGCATGGACATCATTGTGTTGACATTATGATACAGGTGTTGTCCTTGATGGCAACCCACTTGTAGCATAACAACTCACTTGTATATGGTAACTAGATGAATCTACAAAATAGATATCAGATGTGACAGAATGCATGACAGTTGTGTTTATAAATGTGACAAAACGTAGGGTAGTTCAAAGGAACCAGTTCAGAAGTAATGTACAATGGTAACTCTCTCAAATGACAGTTCACAGTACAACATTTTTTAAACAAAGAATTACATATCAGACTACAAAGAATGAAGAAAGAGAGGTATACGCAGGTTCACCTTGACCAAGTTGCTTATACATGCAGGTTCACAGAAGAAAAGGAGCATATATCATACACACGCACTTTCGCAGAAGGAATAGCGCATATATGTTGGAAAACTAAGTTTTTGGTCCAAGTTATTTGGTCCAAGGAATTTTGATTCATGTTATTGGTCCAAGGTATTTGGTCCGAGGTATTGACCCTAAGTATTTGATCCAAGCTATTGGTTCTAAGTGGTTTTGGTCCATGGTATTGAGAAAGGCCGAAAACTATATAAGGAGGAGAAGATCATTAGGCCAGGGTGTGCAAGTATCAAATATCTGATTAAATGTGAGATCTAGTATGCAGGTTATTGGCTTATGGTGCTTTGCTTGATCTGAACCAAGGATGAACCTTAGCGGTTGATGAGGGATAAGATCTAATGATGGATATGGATCTTAAGGCTTGAAATGAATTATCATTATATGGTTTGATCTTGTATAGTCTAGATCTGAAAACTGACGCAAGTGTTATTTTGTAAATGTTATAATCTGGGTATAACTGAAGTCTGGAATAGCTACAAAATTATGAATTAATATTTACAGATGTGTACGTTGGTTGGCTTTGATAAAAGTACATGTACACACTGGTTCGACACAGGGAAGTAGCATATACCTTATGAAGTATGTTTCAATTGTTTTTGTTTGTTGTTGCAGAGTTATGGGTTCGGTTTGGGTTCTAGTGACTTTATTCTGGTGACAGTGTTCTGAATGATCATATTCAGGTTATGATGATTGATTTTTAGTGATTGGTTGATGCAGATGTACTTGATGATTGTATTGTAGTTATGATGTTGTTAATGGGTCCAATATGAAAATTGAATGAAAGGTGGCCTTCAGATTATGGTGTTGTGTTCCAGGAGTATCCAGTTTGAAAATTCATGAGACGTGGTCCCTGGAGGAAGAAAGAAGGACATAGCCTTCTATAGGTCAGCACCTACATACTAGTAAACATATCGGCTAGTACAAGAGATAGAGGGTTGTAGCGCCCTTCCAGTAGAAGCTGGAGAACAAGAGAAGGTTGTAGCCTTCTGCAGGTGGGTGCCTGCGTACTAGTATAAGTTTGCACCAGTACAAGATTGTAAATAGATTTTCTTATTATTAAAAGAAGACAAAGACGACAGCAACAGGTGGTTTTTACCCACATTAGGTTTCCACCTTATATCTTGGTGTTCATGTGTGTTGCTTATGTGTGATTCTTTGTTCTTCTTTCACCGCACTGTCTAATAAATCTCTGATATACTGGTTAACGTTCACTGCATGATAAACTGCCTAAATCAAAAGTTATCTGCATATATGTTGGTTGTTTTAAGTACAGTCGCGTGTACACGCTAGTTCACTTAGTTGAAGTAGCGTATATAAATCTGTTTGGGAAATTAAATTATTGATCTGATAATACTGATTCACCCCCCTCTCAGTATTATTTCCAACAATTGGTATCAGAGCGGGTACTTCAGAAGAAGCTTGATCGCTTGAAGCAAGATCCATCATCATGAGTAATCAAGAAAGTATGGGATCCATCAGACCACCAATCTTTGATGGGAGCAACTTTGTTTATTGGAAAATAAGAACCATAGCCTATCTATAATCACTTGGAATGGATGTCTGGTAAATTGTTGAAGGAGGATATACATTTCCAACAGCAATTCCTACAGATACGGTAGGTAAGAAGAAATATGAAACCAATGCCAAAGCTGTCAATACCTTATTGGGAAGTCTATCACAATCAGAGTTTATCAAAGTCATGCAGCTCAAATCAGCCAAAGAAATATGGAACAAAATCGTTCTAAGCTATGAAGGAGACTCTTAGGTAAAACATGCTAAACTTCAAACTCTCATAATTCAGTATGAAACTCTTAAGATGCACAATGATGAAAGTATAGCTAGTTACTTCCTATGTATAAATGAGGTTGTTAATTGTATGAAGAATCTGGGTAAAGATATAAAGGAAGTTACCTTAGTTGAGAAAGTTTTGAGATCCTTGTCTGCTAAATTTGAATCAAAAGTCTCTGCTATAGAAGAAAAACAGGATCTGCAGATGATCACTATGACACAGCTTCACGGAATCTTAACTGCCTTTGAGATGAGAAAAGGAGGTCCATCAGATATGAGAGAAGCCGCATTTAAAGCTTCAGCAAAATGAAAGGAAGAACACAATGAATCAGGACATATTTCAGAAGAAGAAGATGAGGTAAAATTTGTCAAGAAGCTTCAACGGGGTTCCGAAAGATTTAGAGGTAAGCTACCTTCAAATGCTTTGCTTGTGGTAGAGTCGGTCATTATGCTGCCAAATATCCTCATAAAGATAAGTATGAAAAAGGGAAGGAATATGAAAAATGGAATAGAAAACAAGTTGTAAATAAAAGAAGTTACTATACTCATGAAGATAGCAATGGTTTATCAAATAGTGATGAAGATGAAAGTAGTAATGACTATAGACTTCTAATGGCTTATGACGATGATAATTTTTGGGATGCTTTAGAAGAAGATGGCCTTCATGAACAAATTTCTAAACTCAAAATCTATTTAGAAGAAAAGAATATGATTATAGATACTTTGACATACCAACTTTCTGAAAAAGAAAAACACAATGAAAAACTAGAATGTGAAATTGTGGGTATGAGAAAGGATCTTGAGAAAACGAAATCTCTCAATCTTAGATTTTCTAAAGGATCAGAAACCTTAGATGAAATTATCAAAGTGCAGTGTTCTCCTCTAATAAAGACAGGTCTTGGATATACTGAAGAAGCATCTCAATCACAGAAGTCGTCAACTTCCACTAAAAGCTATATTGATGCAGCAAAGACCAATGAACAGTATGACAATCTGTTAGGCCCCAATGAAGCACCAGAAGAAGAGATAACGGTAGAAGAAAAGACTATGTCTAGGTATGTTCAGAAAAGTCATCCAAAAACTCAAATCTTAGGGGAAAAAGAGGCAGGTGCACAGGCAAGAAGAACTATTATAGAATCCTCAAGCTATCTAGCATTACTATCCTCCACCTAACCTCAAAATGTAAATGAAGCATGCAAAGATGAATGTTGGGTCAAGGCCATGAATGAAGAACTTGAGAAAATTGAAGAATAATACTTGGGAATTACTTCCTAGACCTCGTGATAAAAATATTATAGGAACTAAATGGATATTCATAAACAAGCTCAATGAAAATGGAGAGATCATTAGAAACAAGACCAAACTTGTTTGTAAAGGGTATGCTCAACAAGAAGGTATAGATTTTGAAGAAACTTTTGCACCTGTTGCTAGACTTGAATCCATAAGGATGTTTCTTGCTCTTTCTAGCTTTCAGAAATTCAAAGTATACCAAATGGATGTAAAATCTACTTTCCTTAATGGATATTTAGAAGAAGAAGTTTCTATTGAACAACGAGAAGGATTCATTCTTGGAAATAATGAAAAACTTGTATGCAGACTCAAAAAGGCTCTATATGGTCTGAAACAGGATCCAAGGGCCTGGTATTACCATCTTGACAAATATCTACATCAACAGGGTTTTTCAGAAGGTTCAGCAGATAGCAATCTATATACAAAGATTGACACTGATAAATTGCTAATTATTGTTGTTTATGTTGATGATATCATTTTTGGTAGCAATGAAGAATCCATGAGTCAGAATTTTTCTTCAGTAATGCAGAAAGAATTTGAAATGTCCTTGCTTGGTGAACTTACCTATTTTCTTGGTCTACAAGTTCAACAGAATACAGATGGTATTTTTCTTTCACAAACCAAATATCTCAAACAGATCTTGAAAAGGTACGGCATGGAAGATTCTAAACACGTATGTACCCCAATGGTAACAGGATGCAGTCTCAGCTCAAATGATGAATCAACAGCAGTACATCAACCAACTTACAGATCCATGATTGGAAGTATGCTTTATCTAACAGGTACCCGACCTGACATCATGCATGAAGTAGGAATAGTTGGAAGATTCCAAGCAAATCCAAAGGAATCACACCTTCAGGCAGTCAAAAGAATTTTCAAATATCTTCAAGGAACACAAAACTTTGGTTTATGGTATCCTAGAGATACAGATCTCACTCTTCATGCATATATAAATGCAGATTGGGCAGGAAGTGTTGATGACAGAAAAATCACTATTGGTGGTGCATTCTGTATGGATTCCAGGTTAGTGTCTTGGTTCAGCAAGAAACAAAGTTCAATTGTGCTATTTACAGCTAAAGCAGAATATGTGGCTGCTGCATCTTGCTACACACAACTACTTTGGATGATGCAAACCTTGCAAGACATTCAGATCACATGCACTCCACCCATCTCCATTCTATGTGATAATACAAGTGCCATCAGTATTTCAAAGAATCCAATCATGCACTCCAAGACCAAGCACATACCCATTAAATACCGTTTTCTACGTGAACAAGTGCTTGAACAAAAGGTCAAATTGGAGTATGTCCCCTCCAAAGAACAAGTTGCTGATATATTCACTAAACCACTGCCCAGAGAGACATTTGAATATCTCAGACAAAAGCTGGGAGTAGTTACTGCATCATCCTGCTATTAAAATCCTTCTTTTTTTTTAAAGGCTATTATACGCATGTTTGATGAAGTGGAGTTGCATACACATGCGGATTTCTATGGGTAAAGGAGCGTATATGTGTTTCAGACAAGAAAAACATAGGTAGGATCTAATATGGGTGCTCTAACTGATTTTGATGATTAATGTCTACATGATATGTTCATTAATTTTATCTAACTGACAAATATGACTTGATTATTTAACAATGCACAGGTAGCACAAGTTCAGGGGGAGAATTGGCCTTCACGCACATTCAACATTGTTGGCATTATGGTTGCTGAGTCTAGCTATCGCTTCAGATATTTATACCATTTGTTACTCAAGTCTTGTAAAAGTCTAGGAAGTGATATGAGTCCTCTTGGACAAATGATGTAATTTGTATCCCCACTTTACATGGGATGGATGATGTAATATTTCTTGTTTATGTCATGTCTAAACAATTGATGAGTCAAAATTGGTGTACCCCCACTTGGTTGGGAGATTGATGTATGTATGAATCATTGGTGATAGGAAGGTCATACTCACTTAGTTGAGTTATAGAATCATGTTATTCTTTTGGAAAATGTTTTTGCAAACTCTGCATGTGCTCAGGGGGAGCATGGACAGCATAATGTATATCAAAGGGGGAGGATATCTTGGTCCGCCCTTTGCCCTTGATGTGAAAGGGGGAGAGTGACTTGGTGTTGTTGTTGCCATCAAGTCCAAAGGGGGAGATTGTTGGCATTATGATACAAGTGTTGTCCTTGATGGCAACCCACTTGTAGCAGAACAACTCACTTGTATATGGTAACTAGATGAATCTACAAAAGAGATATCAAATGTGACAGAATGCATGACAGTTGTGTTTACAGATGTGACAAAATGTAGGGAAGTTCAAAGGAACCAGTTCAGAAGTAATGTACAATGGCAACTCTCTCAGATGACACTTCACAGTACAACAGGTCAACAACAAAGAATTACATATCAGACTACAAAGAATGAAGAAAGAGAGGTATACACAGGTTCACCTTGACCAAGCTACGTATACACGTAGGTTCATAGAACAAAGAGAGTTTATACCGTACACACTCACTTTCACAAAAGGAAAAGCGGGTATATGTTGGAAAACTAAGTTTTTGGTCCAAGGTATTTGGTCCAAGGAATTTTGATTCATGGTATTGGTCCAAGGTATTTGGTCCTAGGTATTGACCCTAGGTATTTGGTCCAAGGTATTGGTCCTAAGTGGTTTTGATCCATGGTATTGAGAAAGGCCTAAAATTATATAAGGAGGAGAAGATCATTAGGCTAGGGTGTGCAAGTATCGAATATCTGATTAAATGTGAGATATAGTATGCAGGTTATTGGCTTATGGTGCTTTGCTTGATTTGAACCAAGGATGAACCTTAGCGGTTGATGAGGGATAAGATCTAATGATGGATCTGGATCTAAAGGCTTGAAATGAATTATCATTATATGGTTTGATCTTGTATAGTCTAGATCTGAATACTGACACAGGTGTTATTCTGTAAATGTTATGATCTGGGTATAACTGAAGTCTGGAATAGCTGCAAAATTATGAATTAATATTTACAGATGTGTACGTTGGTTGGCTTTGATAAAAGTGCATACACACACTAGCTCGACACAGGGAAGTAGCATATATCTTAAGAAGTATGTTTCAGTTGTTTCTTTTTGTTGTTGCAGAGTTCTGGGTTCTATTTTGGGTTCTGACTGTATTCTGGTGACAATGTTCTGAATCATCAGATTCAGGCTATGATGATTGAGTTTCAGTGATTGGTTGATGCAGATGTACTTGATGATTGTATTGCAGTTATGATGTTGTTGATGGGTCCGGTATGAAAATTGAATGAAAGGTGGCCTTCAGATTATGGTGTTGTGTTCCAGGAGTATCCAGTCTGAAAATTCATGAAACGTGGTCCCTGGAGGAAGAAAGAAGGTCATAGCCTTCTGTAGGTCGGCACTTACATACTAGTAAACATATCATCTAGTACAAGAGCTAGGGGGTTGTGGCGCCCTTCCAGTAGAAGCTGGAGAACAAGAGAAGGTTGCAGCCTTCTGCAGGTGGGTGCCTGCGTACTGGTATAAGTCTGCACTAGTACAAGATTTTAAACATATTTTCTTATTATTAAAAGAAGACAGAGACGACAGCAGCAGATGGTTTTTACCCACATTGGGTTTCCACCTTATATCTTGGTGTTCATGTCTGTTTCTTATGTGTGATGCTTTATTCTACTTTTACTGCACTATCTAATAAATCTCTGATATATTGGTTAAAGTTCACTACATGATAAACTGCCTAAATCAAAAGTTATTTGCATATACTCTAGTTGCTTTAAGTACAGTCGCGTGTACGCGCTAGTTCACTTAGCTTAAGTAGCATATATAAATTTGTTTGGGAAATTAAATTATTGATCTGATAATATTGATTCACCCCCCTCTCAGTATTATTTCCAACACATTGGCCGTGTGCAATTGTTTGGGTCATACCATGTATCATGCACTCAACCAATATATGAATTATCACAATACAATCAACAATAAAGTAACCACAAAAAACTAATGTCCAAACATATGGTTGTAAGGTATGGTTCACACAACAATTAAATTAAAAAGGATTTATTTCATCCATTGAGCATTCACATGGTAATTTGTGTTGGCTTCAATCATCAAACTTCAGTGAAAATTTTAGTGAATCAAAAATATGATACAAAAACCGAGAATGTATTGGACTAGTTAAATAGATGGTTATAAGTGGATAAACACAAATTATATTGAGTGAAATATTTTTGTTGGTAACCTTTTGTAAATGATTTCTATTAGTATACAAAAGTATTATTATTATTAATCAATTTTAAGGTCACATCCAAGCCATAAAGAAAATTATTGTATGAGACCCCTTTGTTTGTGGGACAAGGGACCCACTTCCAGGTGGTAATTTGATTGCTAAGTCTACGAAGGCATACATACTTTACCCCTCTCTGGTTTTGAAATTGTGGCCTCTTAGGAGAAAATACATACCCTTAACCATTAGACCCATTACATTGAGTACAATAAGTATTTGAAAGTTTAAAAAGGCAACTCTATGAGACCAAAGCTCTAACTAGGTGTTTCCAAAGACTCATCATTACCACCAATTAAAAATTGGAAACATAGCTCAAACTAATAGACCAAACACAAAAATTCAACCTAGGTGAGCGAGATTTGTCCATGGCCTCTATGAGTACAATTTACAAAATACTGAAAAGAATGACAATTAGAATCATAATCGATCTTAACAAAACAATATTCATACATCAAAAAACAAACGTGAAAGTGTTGAGCACTTTGTTGCCTGAGGAGAGAACAGTCTCTGTCGTAAGTTCCATATTTTCTTCCACCTGATGTTGTAGTGGCGATGACCATGTCAATTCGAGATAATGAAAAGGGAGATGGATGAGGAATTCCTCTAAGAAAGGTCAATTGGATGAGAAGAATTGGGTGGCAGCTCATTTATGACACTTGGAGTATCGTTTACCTCCACTGGTTGAGTACTAGAATCTAATACAATATATTTCTCCACCCTTGAAAGTTAGGTGATGATGTCATCTAGGTTGTAGCATATGTCCCTAAGGACTCGTTTGAGGTCCTCTTGACCCACAAACAGTTTGTATTTATCCACCTGTTTGTCCCTGGAGACCATACGCATGAGAGTATTCATTTGTTGGTGTACTGAGATAGAGAGTGGGAAGTGGATTTTTCTCTTACGAAATTTACCTAGGCCAGGAACCCATTTAAGAGAAGCACCTTTGATTTTTGAATCAAAGAAATAAGCCTAATTTCAAAACTCCTTGGATTCAAGAAGGAGGATTTCCTTCCTTACCTCAGGAGGAACTGTATCAAAGAAAATAACAATTGATTCCCACCAAAACAAGCAATGGTAGTGGGAGGATTAACTTGATGACTGAGAATTAGTTGTTGAGGAGCCATTCAGAGGGAAGAAAACAAGTTGGTTTAACAATGGAGGACCTAAATCAAATTTACGATAGAGAGAGAGGGCACAAACAAAACTATATGTGTTAGAATTCCCTGAAGACTTAAACAGCAACAGGTGACTAGTGAAAATCCCCAAAACCAATCATTTTTCCCCCACTCGAGGAAGGAAAAAGTGAGTACTACATAGAATAGTTGGTGGGCGTGCAACAAGACATCGTCTAACCAAATTTGTAGTTGATAGTGTGTTACAATGACGAAAAGGGATGGGTAAGGCCTAGATACAGAATAGCCTAGGTAATTAACCATAGAGATGACACTTGGATGTTTAGAAAAAGGAATACCACAGTGACTCAACTTGAGAAACCAAGGTGACTCGAGCACAAAATTACCATCCAGGAGAAAGGAGAAGGTACCCAACAATGAGACTTCAAAACAAAATTGAAAACATTCATAAGCACCATATTCCACAGAAAAGAAATGGGCATGAGAAGGAAACCCCCATTGGGTTGAGTCCCTGAAGCGACATAGTAGAGAGTACTTCCACCAGCTCAAACACGAACTCGACACCTATGTGGTGAACAAATAACACAAAAAGAATGGACCTTGGCTCAATGATCCAACACTACAACAATATAACCCACGTTCTACAAACAAAAAACCATGAAAGAGAGTGTTCTTAAATTGAATCAAAGCACAAGAGTCATCCCCATCGAAGATAAGATATACCTGGTGCAAAGGCATGAGATAAATTGGTTGCGAGTAAACATAGTTGTCGCCGCACATTGAATTCTAAATCCACCACCATGTTGAACTACCCATGCAACTTCAATATGGGAGAGACCAATGCATAGCAGAATATAAACAATTCATCTCTCTGCATTCGAGATTGTACCAGAGACAGGTGTGAGGAGACGCACTTCAATCGAAACCCACATTTTCTACCTAGTACATGCGGCCATAAATGATTTCAGTGTAAAGATTGTCATACCCCATCCTAGCAATAACCAACCCTTCCATCCTTGACCAATACTACTCTGCACTTAACCAAAAAGTTGTGGTGACCCTATATTGCTCTCTCGTTGAGAGGTGTATTTTAGTATAAGGGTGATGTGTGATTTCGTCTTTGCTCAATATATCTTTTTAAAATAAAAATAAAAATATACTTTAAATAAAAAAACAATGTTGTCTATAATAAAAACATAAATGAATATACATATTTGGTTAGTTTTAATTGAAAGCATTATAAAACAACGTTGGTGTGGTTCATTGTTAACCTTTACAAAGGAAATGTGGTAAAAATATTTCACTTTCATTCTAGTCATACATAAAATATTTCAATGTCCATGTTAAATAACATAATTTTATATATTTTAGAGAG